>LUCH01002320.1:66619-91923 GCA_013368495.1 Paragonimus heterotremus
ACTAGGATGTTCTGCGCATGAGCCTTTGGCACTGCAACATTGAATTTAGATGTTGGGAAGATTTAGTGTTGAACCGGACTGCTGAGAGGAATACATTTCGGACGGGCGTCCGCGAGTTCAACGAGCAGTTATTGCGCGGCCGTGAACGAAAGCGCGCGGCACGCAAGGGAACCATCGGTGTCATAGGTTGTGGTGACATGACTATATGGCGTTGCGATACATGTGGCCGCGAGTGCGCTGGTCGTTTGGGATTAATAGGTCATCAGCGTACTCATAGTGCACCGTCGGCGAAGAGAACGAATATCTTGTGGTTAAGTAGGTTATATCAGTTATATCCATTTTTTCCCCGTTCACATCAACCAACGATTATCGTCATTTGGAACTCACCCGCTCCAATTTTGAGAAATCTGGTTGTCTGTGGTCTTCTATCTTTCTTTTTGTTTAGCATTATTGGTGTACCGTATGATGAATGTTTCGTCTGTTTTCTTCCGGTCTAACGTTGCATTTTGTTTTTACTCCATATTCTCTCCACAACGCAGTAACAAGTACTCTTATAATGGAGTGCACACTTTTAATGGAGTGACACTTTTTCAATATCTTTCTTCCCACTGTAGACCTTGCCTTTGCAGTTTCTGTCTGTTTATTTCTTGAGAGATAGAGGTTTCAATTTCCAGCTAGCTTATGAATTGGCTAACCTGCATTAGTCTACTGGACACAGAGGCCTTATTCACACACCTGCCGGCCTTATTGATTCGGGTTTACACCGGATACGTGGTGTGTGAGTGGAATCGCAAGTGATGCAGCGCAAGCCACTTGGGTGATGGCTTAAGGCGCAGGCGTCCTTTGACTCCAGTCTTTGTGACACGCTAATCCGTTTCGGATGCCGACAACTGGGTGTAGTTGAACGGTCAGCTTTGAGGCGTAAGTATGGATCCAGTGTTCTTACTCACTTTGTTATGCGCCTCGTTAATTCCTCGGGGTACCCATTTGCTAGAGTGTGCAGAGTGTGTCTCAGCAACTCCTGTTTTGTCTGCAGATTTTTCGCGGGAATAAATACGCCTGCTTTTGTGTAACAATGTTTTGACTTAACAACGTTTTGTATGCGTTACGATCAAAGCCAAATATACTGGTCTCTCCATGTTGCGTTACGACGAACTGAGTGATGTAACGTGTCATTCGCAGGTCTAATGACAAATACACTCAAAAACTGTAAACTGTTGTTCAATTCAATTTTGTGGAGTAAAGATAAGTTAGGGTGAATGTTACTATGGAGGTTGAAAAACAAATGAGAGTGAGTGACGTCGGTGAAAATCAAAATATAATCAATGTGTCGTCTTTACAATAACACTTGGCTATACAATCCGTGACTAGCTGTTCAGTTATTTCGATAAAGAATTTCGCTAGCGTTTCCTCTGCATATTAAAATAAGGTCTTTGAGCTATTATAATGAAATTCCTGTCTCACAGTTCTGATTAGGGATAAAATCGCATAAGAAATCAGCTGCTGCACGAAAGGGAACATTCGTATAACTGAGACTAACATCCAGCGAATAAATGGCTTAATTATTTACCGAAGTCTGTTCTGAGGTTTCAGCTAATTCAAAACAGTCCTTCAAATAATGTGGCGCTAAAAGTTTGCGAATGGGATCCAAAATATTTACTAGCCAACCAGCGACTTAAATATTTTATCTATTGTGATTAGTACATTGTTACAAGCCGCGTAAAGTTCTCTGTAAACTTGTTCCGTCTCATTTCCCTTGTGTTCGAACTTATAACGTACGCAGACAATTTTTGTTCTGTGACTGGGGTGACGGAAATGACTGCTTTGATGAAGATCGAAAGTGCGAAGTTGGCTCTAACGAGATCGTTTAAACGGAAACATATTATAATTTTCCGGTTTCCGGGACTTAAAACAATTAACCAGGTGCATGGAGAGGCCAGGTTATTGGACAGCAAGAATACCGAAATTGTTTTTAAGGGAGTCTAAAGAAGTTGATTTTGTTCAGAAGATTAGACAATACAATTAGAACACGAGGACTGGTGGATGAAAGCACTTCATACTGACCCATCAATACTATGTTTACAATAACACGGACCGATTTTTATAGCGGGCAAGTAGAATGGTGGATAATCAGACAGGTTTGGTATAAGTCGCTTGGCCCAGAGAAGGTTAGGTTCATAAACAGCTGTTTCTGAACACACGGTCAACTTCAGTCTATCGACTGCGACCGCCTCAACAAACCGCAAGAACCATGTATTAGAATGACGTAACAGTATTCTGAATGCAAAAGCCGGATCGATAACGGGACCTGTGATCACTACTTGTCTAGCTGCTGAAGAGCTAGCAAGGAACTACCAATCTTAAATTGTGCTGAAAGATCTCTTTCGAAATGATTCTTGTTCTCCTTGCTCTGTATGCACGAGCCTAACTCGATTTTGCCACTCAGATGGTAACTTCTTGCAGTAAGCCGCCCGTTCGTTGTCACCCTTTCAATTAAGCCATTTTCGTAGATTGACTGTAGCATGGAATATTGCAATGATGATTAATCTTGTTATTTTCCCACTAGATGGTTGAATTGTTTGGTCACGATGCACAGTGACACGGTCCCTTTGAACAAGAGGCTACTGGCCCTGCGCATAGTTTGCTACCCATGAGACTCTGGTCTGGAGTAATAGCGTCTGTGATAGCTTTTCTGGAACCGGCCATAAAAAAGAGCCGAAACATTCTGGTGACTTCCTTTGTCGTACTCTTCTCTTGAGCCCCCGAGCAAACCTGTGTGAATGTAACAATATGCTAGGGGTGCTTAGAAAATGAGGTAGGAATCTATAGCTGACCAGAACCACATTTATGGTTGCAGCAATGATGTCTTCCGTGGTTAAAAGGAAGGGCTTAGAACATACACTCTCAAACAAGCATTCAATCCGATCGTCCAACGGTTGTCAGTGACCACCAGCGCATTACCCCATACAGTCGAAAAACCCACATAAATTCTGGATACATCTACTGTATGAAGAAGTAATCGGAATGAGTCGTAATTATTGTATTCACTGCATCCCCACGTTAGGTTAGATGCTCAATACCAGGTGAGTCAGAATGTTGATTTATTGACTGGAGGTAGTGGAGCCGAAGAAATCCTTCAATCCTGTTTTCTCTCAGGTCAGGCTTTCTAGTCAGAGATGCCGGGCAGAGTCCTCCTGGCAAACCCCGTTTCCATTGGCCCCACAGATTAAACTGTTGAGTCGGGAGATCCAGCTGCAGTCCGGTAAGCAGACGTCAAACGTGTCCACGGACGCAAGACATTATCCGTCGGAGCTTGGAATTCGTGCACGCTGGCAGATCAGTGCATCACCGGAGGTGAACACCTCGAACCAAATTCTTTTATGCAACTTCGTCGTTTTAGTGGTCTGATCAAATACTATCAACGTTTCATACCTCGTTATGCGCATATAATGCAACCACTGACTGATCTTCTTCGTGGAGGTGAACGCAAGTTCCAGTTCACGGAGGCTGCACACACTGCGTTCATTGAGCTCAAGGATGCGGTCACTCACTAAGCTCTCCCTGCTCATCTTAATCTGAACATACCACTGTCAATCGTAACCGACGCTTCCGACGCAGCCGTTGCTGCGTGTTGTGGTTGTTCGTTGATAAGCAATAGCAACCCTTAGCTTTCTTCTCCAAACGCTTAAAACCCGCAGAATTCCGCTGCAGCACGTTTAGTAGAGAGTTGCTAACGATCTATTTAGGGATCCGCCCCTTCCGGCATTCGGTAGAAAGCAGGACCTTTACGGTTTACACTAATCACAAACCGTTAATCTATTCTTTGAACGCTTCATCCGACAGGCATTCCTCAAGAGAAGTTAGGCACCTAGACTATATCTCACAATTTACGACTGATATACGGCAGGTCTCAGATACTGAAAACACTGCTGCGGATGCTCTTTCACGCGTCCATAACCCCAGTGCATCTACTGACAATGGCATCGGTTTGGCAACCATGGCTGCCACACAAGCCACTGATCCTGAGATCGGGCACTTTGGTCAAAATATTTCTCTTGCAATCCAACCCGTACATCTGACACTGTCAGATAGAAAAGTCCATTGCGACACTTCCCAAGGCACACCTCGCCCTGTAGTACCTGTATCTTTTTGCCGCACATTGTTCGATGCACTGCACAGTTTGTCCAATCCTGCTATACGCGTTTCAGTTAAACCCGTTAATGAACGTTTCGTATGGCTTAAGGTAAACCACGATGTTCGAACTTGTAGCCGTTCTTACCTCCAATGCCAACGTTCCACTGTCCACCATCATACAAGGAGCTCCTTGGCACTTTTCTTTTGCTATACGCACGTTTCCACCTCATGCACATCGATCTGGTGGACCCCTTACCACCCTCAAATGGCTCCATCTATCTGCTGACAAGATGGCCTGCAGACATACCGCTACCTAACTGCTCCTCAGAAACGGTAGCCAGCGTCCTCCTGGAACGTTGGGTGGCATAATTCGGTTGTCCAGCAATGGTGACCAGAAATCGTGGATCGCACTTTGAAGGACATTTCATAGGCCCCTTGAATACGCTAGGATGCAAGCACATTTGCATTACGGCTTATCATGCAGCAACAAGTAGGTTAGTTGAACGTCTTCCTCGTCAGCTGGAAGCCGTTCTTATCGCCCATGCTGATCCTTCTTGGAAACAGGCACTCCCTCTAATACGTTTAGGCTTGCTGAACGGAGTTAAACAGGATTTGAACGCTACCGCAGCAGAACTAGCCTTTGGTTACACACTTAGGTTACCAGTTGAACTTGTCTCACCTGCACCTTCAGTACCGTACAATTACGGTAGCCACATAGCTCGTTTGGCGCACCACATTCGAAGGGTACGCCCGGTGCAGCTTAGGGAGCAATCATCAGCTGTACATGTGCACACTAATCTGTCCTCGTGTACACATGTTTTCCTTCCTGAGGATGACCTTCGTTGACCAAAGCAACCCTCATACACCGGTACCTATGGTGTCCTTGCAAGAGAAACGAAAACTCACTGTTAGCCGTACTGACAAAAGTGAGATAGTTTCTGTCGACAGGTAGAAAATAACATTTACGGAGGCATCATCAGCCTTACTTCAGTCGTCAAGTAGCGTTTCTTACCGGCAATCCTCACTGCCAGCAAAAAGCGTTCCGTCCGAGGAACTCCATGTACCCATAACCATTGTTCCCTCTACCTCTGGGCATAATCGTCTTCGTAAGGAGGTTCGCAAGCCTGTACGTTTTGCAGAGTATGCTATCGTTTCTTACTTTTGGAAGTGACTTTTTTTCAGTGTAACATACGCACATTCGTACTCATCGCTTTTGTCCACCTGCTCTTCTAACTTATGGTATTTCTGGACTTGGCGATACAAAACAGAAGAAAAAGAAAAATTGATTGTTTTGACTCTCATGCCTTTGCAGTTATCTGATGCGTTACCAGGTCCGCAACTCAAACGGGCCTTGTTCTGCACCAGGTTTATTCGTATGCTAACCATCATCTTTCTTGAGTTTATCAACTTTAGACGGTAGCACAAGAGAAAGGAAAAACCTAAGGCAGTCACTCTCAAAATTGCAAGGTCCGTAGAGTCATCGGTTGTGGAATTATTTAGTCGACCGGATACGTTGACATGATGAGTTGTCCTTTTCCGCCTGTCGGGCGGGTACTTTACTGTATTTTCTTCTTTTCAAATTATCCGAACATGGTAAGTAGAGAGACAACTCCCAGCTGCCTATCATACAGCAGTGGACAAATATACGCCCCTTTTCTCTCAAGAGTTTTCAGGGTTAGCAGCCCGTTGCGATAGAGAAGAAACGCACTGAGGACTGACTAACTCAAATAAAAGAATTCTTCCAGCACAGCAGCCATTTCTCGACCAACCCTCCCTTGAACTTTGGCATTTCCCATCCCATATCATTATTCTTTGTGTGTATCACCCTGTAACTGTCATCGGCCAGAAAGATGTGATATCTATATTCTCTTCCCCCTCTCCCTCTGTGGAATAAAGAAGGCCTGTGTACTATTTATTAACCTTCTGGGGGAGAGTTATTTAGCGACTATAATAAATGATACTTTTGATAGTCGCATTCACTTGTACACTTCTGATGATTTTGTTTTGTTTTGGTCAAGCCATTTTTGTAATATCCTTCCTGGGGCTACAATCACAACTCGCTCCGTACCTCGCTAGCTTGACCTGCTTTCTCTGTACACACTGCTTTCCAGGGTCAATACAAATACACGAGGGTCAACGTACTGAGTCCCTGTTTTTAATTGTCGATTGGTTCTCGATAGTGAGTACACACTTTATATTATTTCGTTGGACTAGTTCCAACACGCGGACAGGATTAGGCCTACGTGGATGCCAGACCAGCTTCGTTGATTGGAACACGTCCGTTCGGTATTCTGTGCACGCTAATGTGCGAGCATCTCATTGTAGATGGATGGATTCTTAGCGGTCAGAATCTGAGATACGGGGATTTTATCCGTGTCTTTTGCGTCATAACGTCGATCTTAGATTATGGATGGATGTAGCCTTAAACCGAACCATCTGGTGAAATACGATCTGGACAGGCGTCCTAAGTTAGTCCCTTGTTCACCTAGCCTTGTATTTAGGTTGAACCCGTTTCGTCAACGAATGAGGTGACATCACCAAGCATAACCAACTAGGTGAAAATCAAAGGATGTGGAACTGATCGAACCAATCATCTAAAAATAATCAACCGATTAGGTTTCACACCAAGGTTCAACAGCAGTAGAATGTGATGAACCAGGCTACAGACGTAGTGCCCAAAACAACGGGAAACAGCCAATCCGAAGTCCGGTCAACAAGCCAAAAGTAACGGGAAGTAACCAATCAGAGTTCGGCTTAAAAAGCCAACACACTTTCGCATGTACGAACGGGTATTCACCAGCCTTCATCAACCCACGCTTAAACCTATATGCTGAAACTTCTACGCAGTGGTGATGCCACCGTGATTGGTGATGAAATGTTTACAGCCTAAATGTTAAACTCAGGGAACAATCAAACGTCTGAATCGTCAATCCACGCTGCCTACACTACCTCTAACCTAAACAACCAGGCATTCAAAGACTTACTGGGTGTCAATCTCGCGGCCCTGAATTCAGGCACGCGGTACACAATGGGGCTATGAGCGTCATAAGTCGCGGTAATGTGACCATATAACGTTATGATGAGTATCGCCACGGATGCGGTGGCAGTTTCAGATTGTCAGGTCATTAACGTACTCATAGCACACGGTCAATGAAGAAACGATGATTACGTTTCGCATCTATTAACCAACGATCCGCGTCGTTTTATAAATCACCCGATCCCCCTTCCAGAAAAGTATCACGGTGGCTTTCCATCCTTTTTTCATGACACTTTTCGGTGCATTGCATATTGACGATTCGGTTCTCAGCTCAAAATTCATGACGATTTTTCGACAACCAATTTTCCAGAAGAAGTTAACAATGTAAGTTTGCATGAAGTACTTCATAACATTCCGCTACACTTTCACAAACGCATACTGCAGTGAACTGTGCACGCATAGTGAAATCAAGCTGTTTACAAATCACGCAAACATGAAACAGCATTGGAAATACATTTGTCAGTTCAATTAGAGTTCGTTGTCATGACAATGATAAACTGTTAATCAAATCACGTTGCTTACAAAAGTTAGAGTGAATCAGTGTGATATAAGAAATTTCGCCAATATGTAGTAGCTTGACGTCACGACACCGAATCATTGACATGACTAGCAATAATCAGTCACTACTTTTCAAAGTGACCCTTGTTATCAGAATTATGCCTCCACCTTCTGTAAGCAACGTGGTTTGATCAACAGTTTGTCATTGCCGTGATAACGAACTCTAACTGAACTGACATATGTATTTCTAATACTGTGTCATGTTTGCGTGATTTGCGAACAATTTGAGTTCACTGTGTATGAACGGTTCACTACAGTATGCGTTTGTGAAAGTGCGGAAAAAAGTTACGGAATTTATCGTGCAAATTTCTGTCTTCCAACTTTAAGTCCTCGTTTTTCTTTTTGTTCTAATAACAAATGGCAGTGACATGCACTCCAGCAGTGAAATTCTTCTTGTCCTCTCTTATCAATTTCTTTCATCTTGTTTAGATAATATAATTGGTCTCTGAGAGATAAGGAAATCATTTTCACAACACCTTACTGGCTGAACCAAAAATGCCTCTATCCATACTCTTCCTGGAGTTATCTTTTCTGGATACTCTGGATACGGTGTGTGAGTGGATCGCAACAAGTGCAGCGCAAGGCATTTATGGTGGTCATCACGTTGAAATGTCCTTTGAATCCACTCGTTTTAAAAAGCTAATCCGGATGTGGATGCTGTTTGTCGTCACTGTTTCATCTTGTACAGATTGCCCAAACAGTTCACTCAGTAATCACATACACTTAGTACAAAAGCTGTTGATTTAGACCGGAGAAACACGGTCAATCACGTGTATCGGGAAAACAAGGTGAATACAGAGCCAAACAATGATGCAACTTCCCATAGCAGGTGAATTTGTTTCGCTGTAAACGAGTAACAGATCGATAGGTTATAAGGTAATGAGAGAGTAATCCATCAATATTCCGCTGTGAAGTAAGTAATGCTTCACTGGTTAGAACGGTTAAACGTGGGATCTTGCGAAAAGCGCTTCGACTATAATAGTCAGCAATACATATTGCTTAACAATTTGACGCCGGATGGTATGGCACTGAACGCATCTGACGGTCGTTGGATAAGTCATAAATGCAATGAGAACAAACAGAGTATCGAACAGGACCTGCTTTCTGTTTTTCCATAGGGCAAATGGGACAACACTGAACAGAGTGAGTGGGAAAGTCGGACAGTAGAGATTAGGGACGGTATGTTTACTAGCAGTTGCGTAATCGTTGTTCTAAATTGTCGGTTCGATTGGTTTTGCGCCAGGACGGTTAACTGATGACAAACTTCTGACAGTTTAGATCAGGGTTGCGTAATTCTAATCTGACAGTCACCTGTGAGCTGGAAAAGAACGGATTTCTACCGTTTTTAGCCATCCTCATTGGTCACAAGGAGGATAGATCAGTAAGAGGGTACGTGTATCGAAAGCCCACCTGGATTAGTCAGTACAGTCACTTCACAAGCTACACACCAGTGAAGGACGAGTGAGCATCGGTCAGAACATTGTTTACGCGTGCCAGACGCGTTTGTTCGTCAGAACGTTTGGCTGATGAACTTCGACTGCTTACAACCACGTCGCAGGACAACGGGTATCCACTGAGACTTATCAACAGACACAACCAGAACGTGTAGCAGTAGACAAGGTTTCCGCGGTTGGGAGGGAGAAAGTCTACATTGAACTACCATTCAAAGGTGACACTCCTTCACTTCGAACGACAAAACATCTGGTCGCCTCCATTAAGCGAGCATACAATGCGGCTGAAATAGTAGTCGTTGAACGAACTCGTAAGCCACCGTTACCTTCAGTAAAGGGAGAGTAACCCATTAGTGCAACTCACACAGTATTTATTAATTTGTGTGTAACTGCAACGAAAGTTACATCGGTAGAACCGATAGGTGCTTGAACTTTAGGGTGAAGGAACATCTGCCAAGATGGGCTCAGAATGTGACTGCACAGTCTACTTCCTTCGTCCCGTGGTCACGCAAACTTCCGGCTTTACTATCGCCAGACACATGTTGGTCACCGGATTAATCCCGAATCAATATTCAGAATTATAATGCACCACGCTAATCCGCGTTTCCTGCCTTTCGCTGAGGTGTTTACGATTAGTCGTTGAAAGCCAGCATTGTGTGTACACAAACAATTATATGTAAGCCTTAGTTTCCTGTGGACCTAAAAGTTTTGCATTGTTGTCCTTCATCTAACTTGTTATTTTACTTCTTCACCCCCCAACCTCAATAGTGTAATATATATTTATCTGGCTATTGTTATTTAGTACTGAAGAGGCAATACGAAATACCGACACCTACCACTGTCCGTCTTCCTACTGCTCTGTTCAAATGATGCTTTGACTACTGTGATGTATTAAGAGAATTTAACTACCATAAACTGACCACTACTCATAATTGGTCGCAGCCACCACATTCCTATAGGCTTTTCAACCAACCCCTTTTAAAATAAAGAACAATACTTGAATTTAACCTCTTGTAGGACTCGTTATATTGCATAAACTTGCCAAGTCCGAGATCGAACTCTGGCCACCTTTTCGTATGGCAACCGCGTTAATCACTGCGCCACAGTAAATACAATGCTAACTCAAGTCGGAATCCCATGGAAGCTTGATCACAGTTCTAATCCCGGCCGTTGCACGGATGCGCACTTTTGATGAGGTTTAGCAAGAGAGCAAATCCATTACAGTACTTCTGTAATAAAGAGCAGCGATCGCACTATTCTACTCCTACCACTACTGTTCAGTAGTGGGTCAAGAACATGGACTTTAACATTGAGGTAACCGCGAGAAAAATACGAGAAGAAACATCTGAACTGATCATTAGCCTCTGTGGCAACCGTGACGTTCTGGAATCAGTACCGTACGCAGATGAATGTTTTTGTTTGATGTCACGTTTAAACCCATAATCCATGTGCTGTTTTCCTGAATAAATAGTCCTTGTGCCATCAGTGTTCATGGCTCACAACACTTCTGTTCGAAAGTAACTGAAAGAAAAGGCCATGGGATGTGACAGGTGTTATAACCCTACCAACCGTGGGTAATCAGAACACGAGACTCGATAGTGTACACTGGATTTCTGCCGCTCAGAGGGTGACCAGAACGAATGACGTTACCCATAAACATGACCAGTCTGAGAAACAACCAATTGGAAAGTAGGAACCCACTGATCCAGTTTAACCAGACTACCAACGGCTAGTATGACAAATAAGCAGGTGTTAGGGTAAAAGTACATCGACCATCTGCAACAATGGTAACGCGGCCATAACAACAGTTCGTTCAATTAGGAATGTTTTCCAATCTATGAATAACGTAGTCCAAATCGGTTTGTTTAATAATCGAATTATTTAAAAACTGCTTTTGTCAGGTAGGAAATGTGTGACGTATGTAACCTGTCATACACACACGGTTGGCAACATCCGAAACGGATTAGCCTGTCACGGTGATCGAAGCCAAAGGACGCCTGCGCCTTAAACCATCATCCAAGTGGCTTGCGCTGCACCACTTGCGATTCCACTCACACATCGCATATCCGGTGTAAATTCGAAGGAATAAGACCAGTAGGTGTGTGAGTGAGGCCTTTGTGTCCAGTCGGCCAATTCTGGTTAGCTAATGGAATGGCTGGCACAAAAAGGAAGCCCTTATCTCTCGGAAATTAAACAGAGATATTGCAATGACAAGATATATTCTAAGAAGTAATGTGAAACGTAATACAAGAGGCATTTCAGTATACGAGTGCATGCTAGTGCATTCGAGAGAGGATAAAGTTTAAAAACAGGAATCAACGTTGGGTTACGTAAAGTTCAGACAGACGACTCCTCACTCAATACTCCAATAAAGCACAAAAACAGAGTAGGCAGATGATCACAGACAACCAAGTTTTTGAAAACAAGATCGGAGGAGTTGTCAAACGACCATGGTCTTGGTCGATGCAATCATTAGAAGTAGAATGGATATGCGGATATGATCTAGCTGAGCCTAACGTACTCGTTGTCTCTTCGCCCACGGTGCACTATGAGTACGCTGATGACCTACTAATCCCAAACGACCAGCGCACTCGCGGCCACACGTATCGCAACGCCATATAGTCATGTCACCACAACCTATGACACCGATGGTTCCCTTGCGTGCCGCGCGCTTTCGTTCACGGCCGCGCAATAACTGCTCGTTGAACTCGCGGACGCCCGTCTGAACTGTATTCCTCCAAGCAGTCCGGTTCAACGCTAAATCTTCCCAACATCTAAATTCAATGTTACAGTGCCAAAGGCTCATGCACAGAACATCCTAGTGTCTCCACTTTCGACCACCAGGATTTCGCTTACCTGATCACAGTTGTCCATTCCGAAGCTGTTTTGGAATACGGTCATTTACCATTCTACGGATGTCATCTAGCCAACGAAACTGATTCAGCATCAGCATGGTTTCCATCCTGTTCATGTCTGCTCGCCGCAGTACCTCAGTGTTCGGAACCGCGTCCGACCACCGAATCTCCAAAATGCGCCTCAGATATTGCACATGGAAGCGGCTCAGTTGGCGCACATTCCGCTGATACGATGTCCACGTTTCTCTGCCGCACAGTAGTATAGACAGTGTCATTGAGCGACAGACACAAAACTTAGTGGCCATTTTCAGGCTGCGGTCCTTCCAAACACTCCTTTCAAAAGTCAGAGTGCTGCACTAACCTCTGCAACACGTGCTCTTAACTTGCGGTCCACGGACATATCGGTGGACAGATTGCTACCCAATTACCAAAATATCGCGCAGCAATCGCTAACGTCTCCATTGATGTAAGTTTGTGGTGAGGGTGTACGGACAGCACCTATGGCTGGAAAGGGCTGAAAGGAAGAAAATGTCTTATCTGTGTTTATGTCCAATCCAAACTTGGATGCCGCGGTTGCGAAAGTCGTGGCCAGTCGCTGTAGTTCGTCCTCGCTCTGTGCCAACAGTGCGCTGTCATCCGCGAATAAAACCATGCGAATTCTTGAGGTATGTGTTGTAAACCGTCGAAAAGATAAGCTGCATCGTCCACAATGTAGTAATGCGGTTGACAGAAATCGGATCCTCCTTTTCCTAATAATTAACGCGGAAACCCTCGGTCCCGAAAATAATGCGGCTGTTCCTGTATTTGCTCCCATGACAAGCCAAAAGAAGCGTGCGAAAAACAGCTTCGTTGTGCCCAGAAACTTGTGCGTAGTAACCAAAAGCATTCCCGAATGATCAAGTGGAACGGTAGTTACCGGAAAAAAGAGTTAGGGTCACTAAACCAGCAATGGGCATGTCGGAATAAAGGTCGGGTAGGTAAAAAAATAGCCAAGGTTGCCTCTAGACCATTCTGGACAGTTCCGCTTATTCTGATCGGATCGATCGTTTTTCTCGAGGACGGAGGCGGTTTGTGGCAAAACATATTGGACGCCTTGACACCTCCCCTTTGAAGATTGTTGGGTTCAATCGTAGGACTGCTTCCCAGGATCAACTTGAATGGGTTTGACCGGCTTATGCATATGATCGTCCGTCGTATCTATCTCAAGGGATACTTGTGCTTAGTATCTTGGAACTGTAACCTCAATTTTGTCGAATGTTCGGTCTTGGTCGGTCGTTCTTTCCTCAAGTCGATAGCGTCCAGTAGTATATCGAGTTGCGCGGTTGGTCCTACCTGGTCACACAGTGCGTTTCCGCGGTTCCGGCGAATCTGATTTGCGTGCCGCACACATGTGGCTTTGCCGACTTCCAATTCATAGAGGACTGATCCTCTCCGTTGGACGATTATTCCTCTATTCCTATATTCTGCGGTCCATGAGACATGCGTACAACGACCGACTCGCCGACTGTGAAGTACCGTGCACGTGCTCCGTGTCTTTGATTGAACTGTCTTTCCATTCCTGCATTACGTCCTCCCCTCTTGTTTGAATGGGAGATCATGATACCAAAGACAGTCCTCAGTTTTCTATTGAACATGTATTCTACCGTCGACTTGCCATCTGAGACGCTGGGATTTGAGGTTGTTCGGTAATTGGTCAAGAAGGTCTGTAGGACATTGCTTGGAGGACCTTCTCTTCTGGCCTTCAGCAACGCTCGCTTCAAGTTGTCGACAAACCTTTCAGCTTGTCCATTTGACTGGGGATGAAAAACTGGAGATCGCATGTGTTGGATACCTAGCCATTGACAATAGTTTTCAAAGATGAAAGAGGTAAACTGAGGTCCGTTGTCTGTGACTAACGTCTCTGGCAGTCCGAAGCAGCTGAAGAGTTCCTATAGCTTCTGTATGGTATTGTCCGTATTCGGCTGTCGTAGGATGTGAACTGCCTACCACTTGGTATAGGCGTCGACGATTACCAGATACGTTTGTCCATTTAGTGGCCCATCAAAATCCATATGGAGCCTTCGCCAGGGTCTTTGGGCTGTTGGCCGCGTGTGTATTTCATATTTAATTGAGTTTTTCGCAGCCAAACAACAGGCTGTGCATTTCTTGTAGTGTTTCTCGATTCGTTTGTCCGTTTGTGGCCAGTAGGCAAAAACTGCGCACCAGTGACTTCATTCGGTTGATCCCTGTGTGCCCACTGTAGAATTGCTTGAGAACCTGTCGTTAGAGAGCTACCGGGACTGCTACTCCGTCGGCAAACATGACGCATCCGTCCACGATCGTAAGAGGTTCTCGACGGTGGAAGTATTCCCGTAAGTCGCGATTGAGGTCTGCTTGTGGCCAAGTTGTGCGGATGAACGTCGTTACTTGCCTCAAACATGGGTCCAGTTTGGTAGCCTCCTTGATCATCGCTGCCGCCACAGGAAGAAATCGGACAGCCTCGCTGAGTAGGAGGTATACGTCAAATCCAATATTGACCGCCACGATTACTGTGTCCTCGTCGTTCAGTGCCTGTGATCCGATGAGTTTGTATAAGGCGCCAGCTTGACCGAAGCTGGTTGTGGAACGGTACTATATTGTGAAGTCGTAGGCAAGAAGCATTGTTGCCCATCTTTGCAAGCGATTAGCCGTGTAAACCGGGGTTCATTTCTTTGAGCCGAACAATGCAAGCAACTGCCTGTGATCTGTCAACAGTGAATAGTGTCGCCCGCATAACATTCTGTGAAACTTTCACACCTCGAAGATTATAGCGAGGGCTTTCTTCCCGATCTGGCTGTAGTTTCGCTCAGGGGGTGTGAGCGACCTTTTTGTATGCGAGACTGCCTTTTGCTTTCCGCCTGGGAACGTATGTGATATCACAGCACCGATTCCGTAGTTGGATGCATCTGCGGCCACGATAAGTGGTGGCGTTGGATCGTACTGCGTAAGCGAGAGATCTGAAGACAACAGGATTTTGATACGATCAAAGGATTGCTGACATTCTCCTCACCACTCCCACATAGCATCCTTAATGAGAAAACGGCTCATTGGCGTTCAGATTCGATGGACTTCCGGGGGGAAGAAGCTGTAGTGGCTGAACAATCCCAGGAAAGACCGCAGAGTTGACACATCCACCGGGGGCGACATCCTCTGTATGGCTTCTACGTTGGCTGAGTCATGTAGCTGGTCATCTTTGTCCGCGGCATTTGATGCTGGATATTCCAAAGTTGCATTTATCGAAAGCCATGTTCACTCAACCTAATAAAAAAATTGCCCAAGCTTCTACTCCACATCCTCTGCATTGTGACCCATGAGTATAATGTCGTCTAGGTAGGCAACCGCACCGGGAATATATGTGGGCATCGTATCCATCACTTTTTAGAAGGTGACTGGTGCTGTCTTTACAGTAAATGGCAGGCGGTTGAATTGGTAAAGTCGTTTGTGAGTATTACTTGTTAGCAATTCCTTGGACTCTTCAGCGACTGGCAATTTTAAATAAGCCTTAGCCAGGTGAAGCTTCGCGAAACATTTTCCGCCATTCAACTTCATGAAGAGACCCTCCGGTGTCGATAAGAGGTACTAATGCGTTTCGAGAGCGTCATTTAGACCTGCAGAGTAGTCTGTACAAAGTCGTATTGTTCCACTTGCTTTCTTGGCTACGACGATAGGGACTGCCCATACTAAGTAGTTCGCTGATTCAACCACTCCAGCTTTCTAAAGACGTTCCAGTTCTTGCTCAACAGCTGCCAGTACAGCGTAGGTTACTGGACGTTTGGGTCGAAGTACCGGCTTCGTTCCAAGATGAAGGGATAAGATTACTTTGATTTTGGTGCAGCAGCTGAGTTCTTTTGTGTACACATCTAAGTGTTTTTGTTGGAGAACGTTTGTGAGTTGGTGGTGGACTTTTGGAGTCGTCATGAGCTTCTTCTGAACTTAGGTGCGGTTGCAGATTTGGAGTAATGTTCTGTTAAGTAGATGCAATGTGTCGATCCAATCCAAGAAGGTCCAGACCAGGGTTGCGGGTCACATAGCAGGTACCTCCCGATTGACGATCCGTTAAGGACTGTAGTAGAATGGACATCGTCAGTGATGGGCAGTCAATCACCAGTCCCCTTTCTAGTAAGTTGGGTTGTCGGGCATACTGCAAGTTTGCCAATCAAGCGTCACGTGCCATCAGAGATTAATGTAATATCGGATGCTGTATAGAGCTGTAGTCTGACCGATTTGCCGTTGATGGAGACGGATACGTACTTCCTGTGCGTCAAATGGTCGTCGTCAAATTTATTTACCCTCCATCTGCAATCTTTTCCTGGTCAGTAAAAAACAAAAGCGGTTGGGATACACGGGATTCAAAACTAATACCAAGAAACAGGACAACAACCTCAACAGCAAAAAATAATTTCCTAAGTGGGCACAGTAACTGGTTAAGCCGAAAACTGTGTGGCACTTCTTCGCGACAGGAATCACTTCACCGGCTTACTGGAAACACAGGTTGAGAAACACCAAAATGCAACGTGATTGGTCAAAAATATTTTTTCTAACACTACCACTACCTCGGCAGTCGCTCCTTCTACGTCTTGCCACTTTTGATTGCCTGACATTTTTTTAACTAGTCCATCTAGTTGTTATTCAAATATAAGTTTTACTTTCCTCAGCAGTTGCGCTTTCTTTTTGCTCATAGACTGAACTCATTCAACCGTCACCGAGGTTGCAGGAAGGTATGTCTCAGTTCTCCAACGTGCGTGATGCTGATGAGGTCCAACTAGGTCAAAGCAGCTATCTACCACTTGAGTGGTCGACACCGGTACTAACTGTTTGCAATCAATTCCAGCTGCGTGTGTATTTATTGGCTGAATGTACTTACCATCATTACGAAAAGCACCGTGATTCACATCTTCTTAGCATGACCAATATGGTTTTCATAAGCTTCAGCAGAAACAGTCAAGCCTTGATAGGACAAAGTTCAGCCGGTAGAAACCATATGCTGTGGATGTATGTGGTTCTTGTCAATGCTGAATTATGTTCAGCCAAAGCCCACTTTTTCTCAATCAAGAATCGCTTGACATTCAGTAAAATCCGTCAAACTGTTCAGCCACTCTCACTGGGATGTCTGGACAGATCTAATGAAGAGTTATATTAAACTTTCAAACGCAGATGATTAGAACTAACTATAATCAGAAGGCTATTGAATTTATCCCGTCACTGGAAACATTCCACACGTTGTCCAATTTATGCTGTCATGGTAATCTCCGGTCCCTCTGGATACAGAATGTACCGTACTCTGTAAACGCAATATCACTGCCATCAGAAACAAGGATGATAAATCGTTTTATTCACTTGAATGAATTCAACACCTAATCAGTGAATATCGTGCACTCTACAGAGAAACATTGAAAGCCATAAAAGTACAATGCGACAGAAATAAAAAACGCAAGTGCAAGTTATGAGGTCATTCATTGTTAATCTGTACTTTGAGATCATTGCTATGCTTGTTTTAAAAGCAAAATACCGCGATTGAAAGGACTATGCGGAACTTTGAGCAAAAGTGACTGTAAACACAGATATGGATGATTGTTTATTAAGATGAATATTTTGTGAACACCATAAACTTTGTGGTAGCAGGTAGTTAGACACCAGTGGGTAGTTTAAATGCTGACATTCAAGTAGTTAAAAGATAATACACGCAACCGGTAAATTAAGAGTGTCTATTAGATACAGTGAGAAACTGTCAGAGGAAATAGATAACCTTGAAATCCGGTGAACACCCAGTGGTTTGAAACATAACCAATCAAAATGGTTCAAATAGTTAAGCAGAAGATATTGTGGAATGAAGTGGAATTGTTGAGGTTAAAGAACGGATTAACAGCGTGTGGCTAAGAGTTAGCGCTACAAGGTAAAACTTTGGAAAAATTATCGGTTTTTAAAGTTAACATATCGGTGAACCTATCGAATGGGGGAAGCAAATTAGTAGACCTATCTACATCCTTTATAAACGCCGGTCGCTGTTGTGTACTAACACTTTCCTTCAACCATTGCAAATTTTTCTGTCCGCTTCGACGTTAGTGTATCGGTTGCTAGTTTCTATTCAACGAAACGTGGGAATGTGAGCAAAATGTGCAAGAATTTTCAGTGAAAACTAATCGTTGACCAAACATTGGACGTACTGCCTTGGTCTTACTGGGCGCAGTCGAGAAATTTCACAAATATGTAGATCGGAGTTGGTGTACTGCCTGCATTACGTAGTAAAATACGATCCTCTGGTCCATTTTCCCCTCCGCACTATAAAACTAGTAACCAGAGTTAGCAAGGGCTAAACGCAAGTCAACTACCTCTTTTCGAAAGTGATCGGCTAAAAAGCCCGTCGAAACGCGAAACCCGCAATCAGTTTTGCGTGCTGCTCAGTTTATAATATTTTCAAAGGTCCGTATTTGAATACACTTTGTGAAAAAGATCCAGCATACAACCAACTATAAATCATTTGCGGAGGGCCTAACAATCAATGTAAACTAATGAGAATCTCGGGACTGGCCACTGCTCAAGCCACTGACATCTGTTTGTGCTGCGTTGATGTCTGCGTTCAGAGGGAGACTGTACAGAGAGCTAATTTCCTCTGCGTCACAATCAAATTATTTCACAAGTTGAAACCAATTGCGCAACCCATGGCAAACATGCAGTCCGTAACTTACATGGGTCAGTTTTCCTACTTGCCCTGGTTACTGTTCATATTTGCCGGGTTTTAATTTGTCTGGCAATCAAACGCAGAAGACAACTCTAATTCATCAGTCCATTGTTTTCCTGAATTCAGAAAGTATTTTCGAACAAGTACAAACAGTTTCTTCCGAGTACTTGTTCAAATGGTCTACAAGGGTGCTTATTGCTTTTATTTCCCGCTCGGAGGTAGAAAACAAGTGAGTTCTAAGTTGTAATCAACAACGACCTGGTAGATGTCAGTGATAGGTTCATGAGTCATAAAACTACAACTCCTGAATAACAAATTGACACACTGAAATGGAATTAAACTGCTGATTATTTGCATATTTTATACTACGTCAGCGTGGGTCATTTTGTGTGCACAACTAGACTTTTTCGCAATCAGGTTGTTTCATTCGATAGTTTTTTTGTTTTAGAAAATGCCGTGCTTATACATAGATGATCAGGTCTAAGCTGGGGTAAAATAAACGCCGGTTGGGTGTTGTAGTCACACTGACCTTATCTAAAGTCACAATTCAACCTAAATTTATAATTTCTTTTGTTATCACCTGTGTGACCTCCTCTATTCAGTTACAAATGATGTCTCGTGGCTCATTTTCCGGAGATTGAGGCTGTTCGATATTCATCGTTTGAACACACAGCGTGACTATATACACCAAGCAGGACTACCTAACATTTTACAAACAATTTTACTACCGCACACGTAACTGAGTCTGTCACACCCACGCACTGATGACCAGATAAGTACCAGAACAACAGAGCATGAATTGATATCATGTTATGCGCGGGTAGTGTCTGAATGTTAGGTTGTATATCATAAAGAACAATGCACGGAAAACTATGCCGAAGTTTTGCCAAGGTTACATACTGAGATTAGTGTTCCTTTTACGTGTTGTACTCAAAGGCACAAAATCTTCATGCTCTATTTAATCTGCCACTGGTAAATATTTGGTCAGACTGAGATTGTTGATGAGTGATAGAGAATTTTGGTCTATGTGGATTGAGCATCATCAGCAAACGCTCACTGTCATTGCGTCCCCATAGATTTTTCAGTCAGACTCTTTCGAACAGAAATATTCTATTTGATCTTCCTTTCCATCCAACAGTAATCCAATACTTTCCTTGGTTTCAGCCTGTTGAGAAGAGTTAGTCGTACAGTCACCGATTGGAATAAACAAGATAATTACTGTCTCCTGTTGAGGCGGCTGAGCAATCTAAACACTACTCACATGTGATAATTCAGTCGCCCCTATTTCAGAGGCAGTGGCATAAAGGTCAACATTGCTAATTCATGAAAGCATGGAGGGAATTCTCATTCTGGTCCTATGTACTTCTGATGAGCTCTAACAACAACGAGTCTCCAGTATAATGCTTTTTCCAAAAGGGACTTACTTAATAGTCTATGGAATTATTACAGCTGTGATCAACTATGGGTGATGTTCACTTTGTATGACTTAAAAATGTCCGAAGGTAAACTGAAATTCACGCACTGTCTTCCGTGGAAACAATCCAATAACATGTGGACTGCTCAAAAAGACATTTAGATTTATCGGTCCGCTCTTATTCAATTTATTTCCAGTTGGGTAATTTGGTATAAATATGGCTGTTGCACCGGCTCATTGGGTACAATCTGAATTCCGCCTTCAATCAACAGTAAAGAGTTACTCGGAATTTCTGCTCGCACGTGTTCACGTGAATTCAGCTGCTAATTGTGGTACACAACCAAACTGATAACACTGATGACAATGAGCAGCAAGCCGTAGGTAACTCGAAAGAAACAGAAAACGTGCTGTTTTACGATATACTCCTCGAAACAAACATTTCGCTGTCAGCCCCGTCCTCGTTTGGATTCCGTAAATGGCGAAACTCTGAACAGGTTTCAAACCTTTAAACTTGATGTTACGGGACGACGAGTTTACAAGAGATGGTCACAGACGGCAGAATAAGTCGCTTGGAGGCGTATATCACTGATGTGAACAGGATTTCCGCCATCGACTCCTACAAACTGGTACAAGCACAACCCATGGAAGACGTCTTAAGAAAAATAGATAAAACTTGCGTGGCAAATAAGCATCACCCAGGCTCGTCATTGTGCACATCACGTGATACAGTATGGTATCGACGGCGTTCCAATTTAGTGGTGCTCGAACAGCAGTCGTTACAATTTGGGTAGGTCATGTGATGAACCCCATGTGATCCAACCGTCATCCCACTGACATTGATGGTGGAATTCTATCACTCTACAAACTCTGATGAAGCAGGTCTGACAGCAGACCATTTAAAATCATTGCCGATTCGATTAACAACATAAGTTGCACTAATAATTGCGCTCAATACTTCTCTTCTGGTGAACGAATATGTCAGCAATACAGCGATGAGTGTATTAGGAACCGATAACCAGAATTCCTTTGTGGAATGACCATCTAGTGTTTAGAGTAGCGGTTACATACAGATTAAACATATTCACGTAGACGGATGGACATTTATCTGATTCTTCGAATGTGCACGTATTAAGTTTCAACAATATGTTGATAGGAAATGTATATTAAAATTTGGACGTCTCATGTAATAAAGTAGAGATAATTGAAGGTTGATTTTTATGCTTAATGTGGTGGACTGTCAGGCAGGTGGTACGAGCGTTCCAACTCTCGGTGGAATACCTCAACACAGGGGGAGGTGCGCTCAAAAACCCACCGCGAGTGGATGGAGGACGGCGTGGGCGACCGGATGAGTCATCGCTCAACCGGATCGGACCAACGGGCTAGACATGGCGGCCGAAATAGAATGAATGACCAAATTGAAGGCCTGGTTATACCAACACTCGCAGGAGTATCTCGGCACGATGGTGGAGGACGATCAAAGCCCACAGTGGATGGAGGGAGGACAGCACGGGCGACCGAACAAGCCATCGCTCGAATAAATCGGATCAACGGACGAAGGTTGACAAGCAGAAAACCTCCAGATAGAAGGCGTAAATCACACACCTAAACCGGGTAGAAGTGCACACGACGTGTGAGCGGAAACCTGGGGGTGTTGCGGACTGGAATTGCGATTCAAAATCGCGAGCGCACGTGTGGCGTGAGAACTAGCGAGTCGGACAATAAAGATTGTGCTTTATTGAACGCCTTTTCGCTACATTAAGACTGCGTATATGCGCTCCGCAAATCCTCTTAAGCAAATCAACTGTTCTGTATAGTCACGATTAATTCTTACGGGTGCCAGTTGACGTGGCCTGTTGGCGAAATTGAGCATATTTTAAGGGAGTTGACAATTTCAGTTACATCCATCGTGTAATAGATGTTTTTTTATGAGACCAGGACTATCTTCGAAATACACAGCCAGGATGAGAACAACAAGTTACATCGAAACATATGAACTGATGAACATTATTTGAGTTGTACGGTTTAGAACGACGTTTCCCGCAGCAATTGATATCCACGCCTGGAGAACACTGCGACAACTTGAACGGGCAATGACTAGAAGCTGAACGGACATGGGTCAAGAGAGGGGCGTTTTAGATGTTTGAGTATGAAGATTTAGAATTATACCTGTGGCTGATAAATTCGTGAAACTGTATACGTAGGTTCAATAAGAACATAGTAAACAATGCATTAATTTGCTGCCGATCCGACTTAAACGCTTACGTAAAAAATTGGAAAAAAAGAACGATGACGTCACGCCTAAGAAAAGGCTGAACAGAAATATGACAAACACTGATTTAACTTATCGACAACACATGAAATCAAGGATTAGGCTTGTACGTCAAAATTCAAACTGACAAGTGGATTCGCTGTAGTAGAGGGGGTTCAAACGATATCTGATGGAGTTGTGACATCGGTTTACTAATCCCTAAATAGCACTCCCTATCTTCTTCATTCCTAAACTTACTCCTGCTAAACAGATCTCTGTTAAGCATGCGTAAAAATTTTTACAACGTACTATGGTTAAAAGCTCGGTTACCTGAACTGGTGAACAAGGATCCGGCTGAACTCAGTGGGATACATAATAAGAAAACCAGATCTGTTCGTGTTGCAGGCCCGAAATCTCAAATATTTACGTGTAAACATCAAAAACGAATGACAATGTTTTGCACACAGTGCTGTATACATTAGGTCTTGATCAGCATTCGTCTACTTGTATTGTCTGTTTAAATGGTTGAAATAAAGAGACAACTGTATTTTTGTTGTACAATACAAATCGCAAATGTTCACTGAAGACATTGATTATGCGTGTCAACCAAATACCAATCCATTCGTCTATGCAAGCTGGTGTGGAATGAACCTGGTTCATCCTTCAGTACTTGTGTTTAACATACATCTCCGTTTGTGAATAGTTTAGCGTGACTCGAATGCGGGTAAACTAAAATCAGGAAGACCGGATGTCGGAGGCGAACATTAGAAACGTGTATACGTACTGTGTCCTGCCGTAACCAAGTTCGCATACCAAGCGTCTTTTGCATTCACAACGGTATCCATTGCCGTGTCCTAATCTGGTCAAAAGTATCACAACGATAATACTAAACGATAAACTTTGAATTTCACATAAATTTAACCAACTTGTCTTCTATTCGATAACGCTTGGCGCTCCCATTTGCACGGTATTGTTTATGATTGACTTTTGATTGTCATTTGTATCATTTTGTTGCAAAGCTTCGTATGAGATTAAAAACTTGCTTGAACGAGTAAGTTTACCAGCAATTACCCCACGCATTCAAACCTATGACTTCCGCCGTGTGTTCTTTTTTCCTTACCGCCGTATTATTGATTGGTTTTATTGATTGCACGCTGGCACCCTTATTTCCTGTGTCGGAAAAATGTTCCTTAGAAGTTTACTACCTTATTCTCGATCTATCGGCTTGGATCGTTTGAACTACAACATAAATTCCAACGTGAGAAAATTGAATATACGCTGCTGTTTAGCCAGACAAGTACAGATGACTTACATAGGATTAAAATTAACATATTTAGTGTACTGCTGTTTCTCGCACAAATTAAACTACGGTATGTTCAATAGCCTCACTTACTGGTCACTAATAAACCTCTAGAATTACTGAACGATAATTGGAGAGACAAGTCACCATTTCTGTTATTTGAAGATTTCTAAGCTGAATGTCTCTATTGGACGACAGTTTATTCAAATTCTGATAACATCCATTATCACTATACTCTACTTCCGATATAGTCAAATTCATAATAGAGCTATGAAGAATATTCCAATGGCTTCTTCAAAAAAGAAGTTAGGGCGCGAGCGTAACAGTAGTTTTATTGCGTAGTAGCAGTGGTAGGTATTAAAACAACGCAGAAATCAGTGGTTACTTCCATACAATCACCCATGTATAGTTGTTGTTATCATCATGTTCATTTAGAGGTTAGGAATACCAGAGTCAGCTTATTTGTAATTGTGACAAGAAAACTGATTTGCTCCTCATCACTCATTTGCCTGTCAACATATTTTGCTAGATAGCATTTTATCACATTAGGGTACGTGTGCTGTACGATCATTCTAATCGACGTAAAATGGTATGTAGAAATTTCTGTAGACAATTTTTTCTTACGGTAATTGTGCATTTTTGACGACTGCAAACTCAGGCCGCACTTTTAAATGAACTACTCACCTAATCTAATGATAAATAGTAAAGAGGACTGACCTGCAAAATTTGAGCAGTACTCACAGCTGACTATAATTTTCGCATTCTCATAGACTTTCATTTGCTTTTTGCGGGAAGTTTGTCTCTGCTTATGTTTAACATATTACTGCTTGGATTATAAACTTTGATTAAACACCCCGCGAAAAATGAAACGAATCTGCTTATCTCTAGTACACCGATTTTGTGGGTAGGGTTACGGTCTACACATTAAAAATTGTTTGTTTGTAGTGCTCACCGTAGCCTTCCACAGATGGCACATATATATGAAGCGGACTGAATGATCTTCCAAACAGGAGAAGGTCACAGACTCTGCTATTCAGAAATTTTGCAGGTATCGACCTGGTGCGAAATTTTTATCCACTTTTCAGGGCAGAGCGCATGCGAGGAAGCGTCAATACCAGGATCAACTGTTTGTCAAGCGCACGTGATAACAAGTACGTGAGACTGGCTCCCTGATTGGTCAACATACTCGTTGGTCTGGTCTGCGAAACGCACCATCAGTTCTGGTCTCAAGAACGTCCACCACCTACTTTATAACCCGATACTTGTTGATTTCGTTGTGCATCGCAACGACAAAGACATAAACCAAATTGTTGGACCGGACGGTCATAGTTCACACTCAGTTGTCATAGTTTGAGCCCACGACTTCGAGGCCGACGAGACCACCGTTTCCCGGAAGCAGTTCTGTTTCTGATCCCTCTTCTAGTCCATAAGATGAACTGATTTAATTCAGACCTCTGTCCACCAATATTCCTCATTCCGAATCAGCCAGCATCCGGTTGCTATCACAAGGGTTACCAGTCATTTGAGTTTATCTCAAATTTTGTGCCTCAGTTTTCAATTCTTTGATTCCATTGGCCAATCAATCACCAGTTAGCAGTTTGCATGACGCG
>LUCH01002321.1:0-15703 GCA_013368495.1 Paragonimus heterotremus
TAGAATTATGTTCCTCCTGAATAAGAGAGTAATTCTAGCAGATCAAGTTTATCCAACCCATTAAAAGTCCGATGTTACCACAGTTAACTCCCGGTAGCAAACACCACGTGCGAGTAGAAATCGAGGCGCGCGAGGACGAAGTAGTGTATTCATTCAAACAACAGACGAGTGGTTAATATGTACAATGAACATAACAGGTAATAAGAATAGTATGTAACAAGAGGACAAAATAGTTAGAGACTCTACACAAGAAAGCGTAAAGTGTACGTCTATCACACATCCTAATGCAATATACGTAGAACACCTGCCATGATGTCAGACTTCACGGGCGAAGCAGACGGTTTTTCAGCGAAGAGGATTTATTCCGGCGACATCGATTACTCTCCACTTCTACCTCCGCTGGACTGCATGTCGGTGGAATCACCTTCCCAGAGGCGTTTGCCCCTGTTGTCTTTAGAAAGTCTCTCGCAGATAATATCTCCCATTGCCACCAGGTGAAATGCTACATGTGGAATTTAATAGCTGTCTACAGTTCATTCATAAAGACGTCGCCTCATCAATCTTCGTCCCCCGTGGTTGGATCGAGTCGAGGCGATGGGTATGCAGGTGGTTGTTTTCCATTACAAACCCATCATTTCCATACGCGCAAGTAACATAAAAGTTCATCACCGGGGAAGTTTCGAGATTTCCGAAATTCCCCCCAAGAACGACTGTGACCAAGTGAAAAGTTATCACAGAACTTGCTTTTCCATGATCTGCTCTAGCTGTGACGCTGATCATTACCGACTATCTTTCGAGGATTACTAACATCATGGACAATTTAATCACACCAAACTTTCGCATTGGTGAGGAAATGCACGCCATCCGTCTGCGGCTGAACTTATTACAGTATCAGCATGTGATAGATGGCGGCTCCAATTTTTCCACGATTCCAGTTCGTTTCTGTATGCATATAGTAGAGGATATCCAGCCACACAACATGAAGCTGATGCTGGTAATTACGTTCACCTTTTCTTTACTGTCATTAGATTAACAACCTGTCCGATTTGGGAACAAATCTGTATCAGGCTGCATCAGCAACCTGCTGAAGTCAAACATGACAGACGACTTGGCCACCAGTGTCCATTAGCTAGGAGTGAATAATCGTTTCTCTTTGTCATCTACCCTATTCGCGTCCACAATCGGCTGTAAGTTGTGCGTTGACCAATTGACTTCCATAACTTACAGAAACCGTTATGAAACATCAGTTCATCGGAGTAGCTCATGCGGTTGTGAAAGAAAAAATGCAACGTTGGGTGCAAAATGCGAACAGAAACGTTTCCAAGGATAGAAGACCAACCAAACAAGCAGTAAACGAATAAATTGTCGTTACTTTTGTACATTTGCTTATGTTTTCATAAATTATTTCCGTTTCAAAGTCAATTTGAACAATTTTATCGATTTGTTGATATCACCGTGACAGGCCGTCGTGAGATCTTGAGAATCCAGCTAGCAAAACGTCGTGTTTGTCCACGACTTCATGTAGGAAACGTGCCGAAAGCCGCTGGTAGCGAAATAATGGCCGAGATAAATTTTTCCCCCGACCGACTCGTGAGTGACTAAAAAGTGTTTAGTTGCTACGCTCAAGAGCCACTCGTGAGACGGTCATGAGTCACTCATGAATCGGTCGTGTTACCAGGGTTGTATACTAGTCGAGCGAACCGTCAGCACCGGCTACTATCAACTATAGCCTAATGGCTTACTAGAGTGATTAAGTTGTTGTGAATGGGCATACACATGTGTGGGAAAAGTGTATATGTTAGCTATGATTCTGTTAATTTTTATTCGTTTTTGTTCTATTTAAAACCCTTCACAAATTTACTCCACTGAATTCACAAGATTCAGTTTTACATTATCCGCCATTCTCAGCGACGCGTGCACAGTGACCCACATGAATAGAATGAGGCGGTTTCGTGAGTACGCAGTGAATCAAATGATAAGTGGGATGTGAGTAAACAGTGGATATGCAGTAAACGTTTTCAGGCAAGTTGTTTCAAATAGGAGCTTAATATTGTGGACGTACACGTACATTATATGCTTCCGGTAGCTAAATGTTGTCCGGACCCCATTCAAAAATTTCATCAGAAAAGGCATAAATTTTGAGAATAGACACTGTTTGACGATGTGAGGCATCTGCCATGCATTTGCTAAAACGCCGAATGTTGTTACTAACTATGAGTTCGTTCGGAAGTTTATTCCAAATATAGGGATATTCTATAATGAACAAGCTGGCTCGTATCTTCTTCCGAGCTGACAGGGTTGACAAAGTGGAATCCTTCTCCCTAGTGATGAAAAGAGGCAGTGGTCACACCCATCTTTGAAGTGGGCGAGGGAAATTCTCCAGGTGGCTGTCGGCCAATCGGCCTCATTAGCATTCCCTGCAAGATAACGGATCGTCTATTAGACCTTACCATCCTCAACCACTTCTAATCAAACGATCTTTTTTATTTTATGCAAAAGGCTTCCTTTCTGACCGGTCATGCATACAAATATGCTCAATTTCATGGCTCGTCTGAATGTGGTCAAAAACATTGGCCTCATCTTTGATCTCAGCTGTGTCCCACATGGCCCCATGAAGCACAAACTGGAAGCCTGTGGTATTCGTGGAGAGGTTCTTCACTGGATTGCCTCTTTCTGGACAACAGAACTTTCAGAGTTAAGATTGGATCAAACCTTTCTTCTTCCCCTTTAATTTCTGCCAGAGTTTCGTGAGGGTCAGTGCTAGTCTGATGTTATTTCCGATCTACATCAACGACCTTCCTACCGATGCTTCCAGAAACGCCCCCCATACATCGATCACCCAAAAAACTGGAACGCCACTAACCCCAGGGCCCCACAGACTGATGCCTGTGGCGCATGTTTCGGAAGAGGCCAGTTATCATTTAGTGCGAGCGTATTTTTCATTTATATCATACAACCGCTCAACTCAGCATAATATTTGTTCTGCTCTGTTATTGTTAATTGCTTTGAAAATTACTGACGACAATCTGTTAGCAAAAAAAGGAATGATATCAAAATGCCCACTAAGTCGGCTAGTGTTCAAAAGTTGTCAGTGGCCAAGCGATCAACCTGTTGCAAAAAGGCATAGTGACAACAAAGAGAGGCGTAAAGTCCTCAGGCATAAAATTCAACACTTGCTCCGTTCCTGCTGTTGCTAAGAAGCCGAAATTTGCCGCCAAGGCGGTGATATCAACGGTAAATGTCACTCTTGCAAGGAAGGAAGAACATAAGGTTCTGTTCCGTTCTTATTACCGATGGGTTTGCAGATCAGGTAAGGAAAACAGCAGACTTATAGGTTGAAATGGCAAAACTACACAGATAGTATGAGGAGCCTGTCACCATTTTGCACCGGCTGGATTCGATAGTTAGCATTCTGAATGCCCCAAATAATGCCCATCCTGGGACTACTACTCCTGGCCATAAATATCTCGTGGCTGCCGAAACGTTTACTGACATAGTAGCTACTGAACTGCACAAGAGGTTACCTGACAGAACACATCTGCTGACCATGAGAAGAGTCTCACTAAAGGCGAGTAGGATGGAAGGCCAGGAATGTCACTTTACAAGATTGCGCAAGAAAGTACAGCAAAAATATCGTCCACATTGACTATGCTTCACAGATGAACTTGCAATGAATGATTTCATCAAAAAGCAAGACTATATTATGCGTCTCATGAAATTTAAATCGATAAAAGTGTTTCCCAAGTAGAAAAGAACTCAAGTAGCAGAATCAACAATCTAATTTATTTGACTATTGATCTGGACTGCTTCACGACTTCCCTAGACCAGCAAGTTGTAACTGGCAGCACCCTCACGACATCCGTCCAGAAGGATAGTGAAAAACAAACCCCTTCCAGTTCTGTTGACGTCAGGCACAGTCAAGTTTCTCCAGCAAAAATCCACGATTAGCGCTAAAAGTACCTCTCCTGACCGTCGACGATTCCCCTCGTCAACATGGGCACTGACTGGAATGAGCCCTGGACCTGAGGTTCCGAACGTTCTCCAGAGTGTTGGGGGTAGTATCTCGAATTCCGTCATAGTGTGATGACGGCCGGCAAGAATATGACAGGGATTTTTCAGGTTCCGTCCTCAGACCTTTCCTAAGCAGCAGTTCTTTTCTTACACGGTAATGGACTATTGGCAAAGCAATTCTTCTGAGGTCGTTAGCGATGTCTCTAGAGATCGCTTTGGAGCACTGCCCGATTCTTGTTTACCCAAAACCACATTATGTCAGTAACCTCCGTTTGTTCTTGGTATTTGTCGTTATCCCCCAGGGCAGTGCTCTATCCTGTTGTCAGTGGCTGCTTTTCAGATCACCATACGCCCAATGGAGATCGAATTAAAAACCGACTAGCTACGAGGAGCTTAGATCTCTGTCTCAAACCGGTGTATTATTCGTGAAACCTCTGAGTCGCTGAAATTGCGAAGCAGCCCGGGTAGTAAACTCTTGGGTTGTTTGAACAGTTCGGACGTCCCGTTCCGATTTGCCACCCGAGCCTCGGTGGGAAAGTTTCTTTCAGTGTACAAACAAGCACTTCCCCGTTTTTGTAGGTGTTTGATCTAAGTATTTGTATGTTTCAATTCGGCTTACCCACTATCTTTTAATCACTCATGATTGTATAATCATCGCTCAACATTTGGAAGTTCATCTGAGCACGCTGACTGCTCCTGCATCAGCATCACTTTCTAATCCCAAAGACCTACCAGTCGTCCAGTTACGCTTGGCTCCGTGAAACGTCGGTCGATAAGCTGGACCTCGAATAGTCGAATCCGTAATGCAGCGGGCGTCCATTATATTTTTGACCTACTGAACAACCGATTCCGGTCTAATAACACGGTCACACAGACAAACCTGTTGATGAGGTAGTGAAGTGCATACAACATCAAAAACCACACCGAAGAAAAGAATAACATAGTTCTAAATTGTCTACCACATTTTCGAAGTCTTAGACCCATCATTCACGCGAACATGACCCAATGCAACGAGTCAAGCTACAGTGAGACAATGAAGAGCAAGTGAAGTTAAGGATACATATAGATAACCAAAGGTTCAGATAAGCTGCGCGTGGATATGGTTCGACTAGTAAACAGTAAGAAATCTTTGTAATATATCAAAATTGATGTGTCTCGTAAGAATAATTTGCCGCGCGTAATTCAAACTCCATCAGCCTTTGAATATACGGCTTGCTATCGCTACCCAAAAAATTCTGAGAGTAATGAGAATAATGATCAACCAGAACAAAATAAACGAGAGCAGGGGGAATATTCACCATTATTTAATTATACACATGACATTAGCCGTACACTAAATATAGAAAACCGCTTCAACACAACCGGGCGTCTTTTTCAGAGGACAACTGAGTACCACCCAACACGACTGAAAAATGGCTAACTGAAGTCCACTTTGAGTGCAGTTATGAAGCACCTTGGAGACTTAGGACACTGAGTATAACTGAAAGTGGCTTGTCAGCACGTTTGCCGCTCACCCGGTCGTCACACCAAGGGAGGCAAATGTCATAATCTACCTAACGTGGGATCGGCCCGTCTTCCTCCGTATAATCCAAGGTTGTGGGCCAAAACAAATTCATCAAAGCCCTCTGGTTGTCAATGGCGATACTTGGATGACAAATCCGGGGGTTAACTTTTTCACCTAATTGTCCATCACTATAAAACCGTTTGACGCAACTGTGTGACAATTTGCTTTCGTTCAGCTGGCATTCATGGGAATGTCAAATGTCAACTAATTGGAGGGAAGATGAATAGAAGAAAATGGACTGTTCGTCAAACTCGCCGTTACCTGTGATTAAGTCATGTACGCTATCTGAAAACAATTGTTAGTACAAATAAGGTTTACTCACGACAACCCACAACTCTGGGTTCACCCATGCACCTATGCAACTGAAACCGGAAACGTCGCAAAATTGTGCTGCACGTTTACTGCTATCACTGATGAGGATGCAGAAGTTGGGGAAAGCCTGCAATTTACCTCATGATCGTCTCAGAAAGGATAAAAGTGAAACCCGCTGGCAACAAGAAAGAAGACACAGCTGAACTCGTCCGACATTCAGAGCAGGCAATATACGCATCAAATTTCCAAAATACGGTGAGAATTCGCGGTGCTTCTAAAACAACGATGAACTGAGTGTTGCAATTAGATCGGTAGTCCCTATCAGAATTTACGGACAAACGTGTGGTGTTTCCAATGTTGTCATATACCAGAGGACTACAATGTTGGATGGTCACAATATACCAACTGCCTTTTCAGTGCTCGACCTGGGTATACATCCCCCAAACTTATTTGGTTTCATCATGAGTAGAAAAATGTAGCAAACAAGCTCGTTTTCGGTGTTTCATCATCAGGCTAAATACGCATTTATGTGGGTTCGATGGCGGTGGTAAATAACATATCACTGAAGCGAAAGATGTCAGTCAACAGTTTCTGTCTGGTTTGAGTCATCAGACTTAATTACATAACATCGACCACGTGAGTTGTACGAAATCAGCGAGAGATACATCACATCTACGCAATCATTCTATTCTGAGTTTGCGCACATGGCCATGGAGGGTTTAACGTTTTGACTAGCCGTTTTTGAGTGCACAATGGTGGTGAGTATAGGCGAATTGCGATGGCTTCTGCAATTGATAGTATACGACCTTTATCCTGTTTCGACTGGATCCCACATATTCGATAGATTGGCCTGATCGATCCTGTCTGATTGATCAGATGGTTCGACTCTATCAAGTGCGTTGCGACCGCGGACGAGCAAGGCTTCATCGATCCTCGCGTCAGCCACACCGGTTGGTGCTCCCGGATGCGTTCGCATAATCGCCGTGTTGTGCCACCTATGTAGCTTATTCCACAAGAACAAACAAAACGGTAAACACAAAAAGAGGCGACATCAATAGGTAATATATCTTTCAGCGGAGGATGCAATACTGATGTGGAGGTAAACTGAACGCATAATTGAGCTGCGACATAAGTTTTATTTACGGCTACATTTAGCTTCTTCGTTAAGGTTCCAGTGACACCATCACCTTTGAAGGGCAAGGAAATATAAACAGACTTTTGGATGCGGTTTGCGGTTTATCTATCTTAGTGCTTACTAGCATATTTTTATGAATAAAATGCTCCGGATAGCCACTTTTAACGAGTGTATTAAATATAAACCGTCGTTCCTCTACGATGCTGTTACTCGAACATATTTTCATGGCCTTATCTACCAGGCATCGGATTGAGTTTTTCTTTTGTCTTAGTGGTACAAAATTACTGAAGTTTGTATACTGCCTCTTTTCGCAGATTATATATCCTTCCTTGTATCTTAGACTAGACGAACCACAGGCTAAACTAAACACTCGTTCTCCCCCGCTGCTGCTCAGCTAGGCTGTTGTAAACTACGAACATGACCCTAGTTCGATTACCGTAAGTTCATATATAGCCAACTGCACAGATCTGATAGGCTTGCTCTCGAAAGCCTTCAACGTAAATTCGCAAAAATGTTACCGGGCTAGCCACCTTCCGTAAAATACAGAGATCGCTGCCAGACGAGTGCACCCGATCCCGTTCGGTTACGGTTATTCAAGCTGCATCTTGCAGCCACGTATGATCTAGTCTCTGACAAAATATTCACCGTCAGCTTCGTGGTCCGCTTGCAATGTAGCGCCAATACAATCTAAGAAGCAAGGAATTTACTTCAGCGGCCTTTAAATCCCCGAAAATGTTGAGTTTAACTTTTCCCCAGTTAAATATGCCTATATTTGGAACAAACTCCCACATGAACTTAGAACCAGCAAGAGTATCGATTAATTTAAACTAAGCTCAAAACCATTCTTGACAGTAATGAACGTCAAGTCCACTTTCAAGCTCCGGATGACATCTTTGAAAATGGATCTAATAGCGTCTGACGGGAAACCCTCCGTACCGCGTGGTATCACGTCAAGTGCCCTTCGACTCTGTCAGAGCTATCAGTCTGACCAGTAGAGCAGGATACATCTTGTACGTAGTTACTTTTAACTTTTGCTGTTGAAACCGAAAACCTATCCATTGCCAGCGCATAGGTGTCAATAGATACACACCCGTCTATGATAACCCGGGCTTTCCGGTACACCCTTACTTCATACATAGTACTAGTCAGCAGTGTGGCTATTGGTCGCCACGCATTAGCTCGGAACGATAAAACGGTTGAGAGAAGCAGAACAGTCAGCTTGTTTGTCTCACATGATCGCATGAATACATCGCATCTCCAATCGTGTTTCTTCCCCTCCTGATAAACCACTTGTCAATCTTTCTGTGTTGTCAAATGCACTTTCCAATCTATCTGTCAGCCAACTAAAGCAACCGGACATCAAAATTCGGCAGTATTCATATACCGGAAAAAGATGTTCGATCCATTGTTTGTGTTAGATGATGAAGACTGTTATCTAGTGCAATATATTCTATTAACTAACACAGTCATTAAGTTTATGTGAAAGATTTCGCCAGAAAATTACATATCGTAGTTCACACGATCGTTCTACATTCTCTCATTGAGCAAGTAATTCTGCGTTTTATTCTTGGTTCCACAAATATATCTACCTCCAGAAAGTATTCCACAAAGTTCGTACACTTGAAATCTTGTAATGGTTGGATTATTCGGAAGATTTACAAAATTCCGTTGATTTTGGGCAATTAACGAAGTTTTGTCCATTTGCCCGCCAATTTTTCCACAAAAGTTCGTGCTTTCCTGTATCACTGGTCCCGACAAAATTTTCTGCACATTTTTTCTCGGCCATTTGTACCCGATAATGGCAAAACATTTCGGTTTTCCTGTTCTCCATCTTCGACTCACACCCTTCTGGCATCACCTTGATTATTAGGTGGGAGATTACATTGTAAAGTTCAAACTGACGTAACTACTCAGTTTTTTCACCAACTCTTAGAGGTCGTGAGAGCTGTCTTTTAAAAGCACAAGACCAGAATGCTTTTCATGAACTATAATTTTTCATTCTTACTGCGACTCTTTTGTTGCCTTATTCCCACGATTGGTGTGACGTATCTTTATTAATTATGTGTATGGTGTGCGTTAATGTAACGTGCGATCGAAACCAGCAAGCGCACGCAGGTTGAATTTGAATTGTGCAGTGCGCAGTCGAAACTAGAGAGCGCGCACAGATTGAATTTAAGTTGTATAACATCGCGCTGCTGTGTCTTCATCACTGTTCTCGTTTGCGTAAGTTGTGTGCGTGACTTACTGGGCCTTTGGCTCACGCTGGTTCTTGTTGTTCTCTTTTACAGTACTATTGCTGGAACCCCCTGTTTCGGAAGAACGCTGTTCCCCGGTGTCTCCACGTGGCCACAAGGTTGGTCCGTAAGTCTTACGGACGATCATAGAAGAAACGGCCGGTTTGCATGATACATTTGTGTGTATCGCCTTACAGTATGTATATTGAGCACGTTCACCTGAACGTGTATCACAAGGATGCGTTGATTAGTATGCCGTATTGCTGGTGTTGTCGGAATTTTTACTTCCCCACGGCCCTACCGCGTAAAAACTGCATTAGAGAGCTTATGTAATTTTGTCGGATGTTGTAAAAAATGGACGCAACGCATTTGGATAAAAATCTGTTACGCGCATGTGGAAGTTCTTCCCTCGGCGACTGGTGATTGATAGCCATCTGGGAAATTCTATTGTTGGATCAAATTTCAGACCTAACATATCGTGAAGCTTGGTTCTTGCTCCTCGGCTCTTACGCTTGAAGTTTTCCGAGTCTTATGTTAACACGAAACAGAATTCACGATAGGGGAACGGTCAATATACAGACAATATTTACTAGCTTACTCATCATGGAGCAAGAAGACTTCAATGTTACAGGCAAAAGTGTTGAATAGCTGAAAGTCAGCGAATATTTAGCACAACCGCACGACAGCCGAAAAACGGAGGACTGTTAACGGAAACTCAAGTCAACCTCCAGAAGTCAGTCTGGCGTCACGCTAGTTGAGCGGCGTTCCTAGTGGTGATAGCTAAAAACTTATCCTGGTAAACGTAGCCTAAGGTATTAGAGATGATGAGGATTCACTATACAGCCACGATTGAGGCTGCGATAATCACACCAACATATAAACTTTAACGATTGTGGTTAGTGGTAAATCCATATTCACAAGGCAATGTGAACAGGTATGGTGATACTAATAAGACAACTATGAGGTCGCAAGTAGTTCAAGATTTTGAAGATGGCGAAAGTGATCTAACTACAACTGTTCATCCCAGGCAAGGGTGAATATTTATTCGAAATGAATTATTGAATATTAATGGACCAAGATACAGAATAACGGGCGTCGTCGAGAAGGCGACTAGGTAAGAATGGACAGTGTTCATGGAACGTCCAAGGTATGAAGGGGTATTCGCAGCGTCCCAACTGTAGTTGATCGTGCAAAGCGCTTGCAGCGAAACTCCCCCGGCGTCTCCAAAATCCTAAACTCCCTGCGACCTGAAAGTTGACCTGTTAGTACCACCACACTTGTTCATCTTCTACATATTGCGTGTTGTTCAAGATCGCAGTCGACCTGAGTTGCAGGTGGGTGTGTAACTGCTGTGGATGGGGCGAGTTGTTCTGCTCAGCACCAAATAGAGTAGGCCTACGTTCTGCTCTACTTGGGCCAATTTTACTCGGTCAATGAATATGGATTCGCTGCGTTCAAGCATCTGAAGGGCAAAAACGATTCGTTGCAGATATCTACTTTAAGGGGGTCGGTATCGCGGTTATAGAGACATCGTGGTGGCATCTTGGAGCATGAACACAGATTTACGTACGAGCAAATGAGGAATTTTTTGTTCTTTGCACCAAAGTTGGCGGGATTTTGTGAAACGAGGGTTGAACATGTGAAATGTGATCCTTGCTTGGGCCTGAATGTATGGGATTCAAATCACTTCTCCAGGGGAATGTGGAGTGACACTGTAAACTATTCCAAAGGTGGTGAAACCAGCGTACTCATTGATAGTAGACCGGGTCACAAGGAAAATGAGTGTCGAACGCCCAACCTATTCGTCAAGTCAAACTGGGCGGATATTGAGGTTTCTGGCCGCCAACGAAAACGTCCGACCAAACCGTTAGTGCAAGGGAAGTATGTTGTTAATGTGATGTGTGAACAACCGATCAGCTGGAAGAAGTTGCGAGAAAGGGAGGGCTGAATCTAGTGGCTTTGATCAGTGTTGATTGCGGGTAGCGTGCCAAAATTAGCGACTCAATGTTCAAAAGAGTCTTAACAACTGTCTCCGTCGGAACAACCCGAATAAGTACAGTCAAAGACCAATGGATAAGAAGATCGATTGCGATCAGTATATAAGTAAAGTCGTTGGAGAGTAATGGGCCAGCGATTTCAAGGTGGACATGGGGCAAACGGACGCAGAGCTGGGAGAATATGTCATTTGTAGTAACCGTATGCTTGTGAGCTTCATCGTTTCGACGCTTATAGTTTCCATAGTTCGTAGTTATATTTTGCCTCACATACCGGAACAGTTACGCACAATGTGGCATATCAAATTACAACACGCGGTCCTCCGGTTTTTCTCTCGTCCACGCCGCCTACAAACTGACAGACTCAAAATAGCCAAGGTTAAAATCTAAAATATGTTCCAGTTAGGCATAATTCGACCCACAAGCATTTTCCGGGCGACACCACTACACATGACACCCAAAAGGTCTCCGGGTGACTGGCAGTCTTGCGGTGATTATCACACACTCAACAACTGGAAGGGTACCCTATACAGCACATCCACCATTTTCCTTCAGGACTCGTGAGCACTACCATCATCTCATGTGGCGTGTGGACCTATCCGTCGGTCGTCTGACGAACCTGCCTTCTAGCACTGTTTTTCTATCTTGTGGTGGTTTGTTCTATCCAGTGGACCTTGACTTGTCAGCGGGTCGTTTCACTTTTTTTATTGTTACGCCTTCCTCTTTATTTCTACGCATACTCTAGCAATTATCCGCTATCGTTGCAATTCTTCTTCGGCGGTGCATATTTTGGTCGTTTTCATCATTCGACTGATGAAGCCGTTACACGCCCAATACACTGTTGTTGAGGCGGATATCTTTGTTCACAGAGGGCCAGCCGATACTTTGTGCAATCAACCAAATTGTGTCGCGTTTGCCGGGGTTAATAAACGGTGCGTCGACAAGACCAAGGGACTATAGTTCTACGTGTGCTAGTTGAAATATCGCATACAACGTCACCAGCTTGCTTCGGTCGAAGGACGGTAAACAACGGTCAGGACTTACAAGGGAAAACGTCCTTCATGTCCTCATTGCACTGCTGAACAGTGGCCATTTTAGCCTAATCAAAGCAGAGTAAGACGGAATTTACGCCCGAACGCGGCAATGCATCATCTGAAGCGTTGGTGTCACCACACACTTGTCTGACGTCCGTGGTGAACTGGGAGGTACAGTCCAAGTGTCTGATTTTATGAGGACACTACTGATGAGGTTTGGTCTGAAAGACGAATTCCAAGGGTCCGTGGTCGGCCTGTAGGACGAAGTGTTGGCCGTTCAGAAGATGCTAAAAATAACGGACTACAAAATGGACATGGAGTAGTTCATGTCCAGTGGTGCTTTGCTTTGTCTGTGCTGGTTCTAGCTTCTGAGAGAAAGCGGCAAATGACTGCGGTTCATCGGTTACGGTTTGCTCTGTGACCACACAAAAGCTGGCATTTGATGCACCCATGGTGCAAAAAAGACAAACATTCGGATCGCAACCAATAGTGATCCGTCACAAAACTTCCTTTGCCAATGAGAAAGCTACTTTATCTTCCGGCCGGAATCCAGCGGACTTGTGTTTGTTGTCCACCAAATCGGTCAGGGGCTTTAAAGTGCCCGCGCTTTGTGGAACATAATACTGACACTGTTCGCATTTGCCGAAAAGTCGTCGAAGTTGAGTCACTGTGACTAGCATTGAAAAAGTCAAGATAGACACAACCTCATCTGGCACAGGTGTATTGCCGGCATGATGGATATGAGCTCTGAGAGAAACCAAAAAAGAACTCCGGAGGCACACCTATCGGCGTTAATTTTACCGTCATATTCCATGAAACGGTGGAAAACGACGCAAAGATGGGGCATATGTACCTCGTTCTATCTGCTAGCAATTAAGACATCATCGCTGTAGATGTATGTGAAACAGCGTCCACACAGCACTTCATCCATGAAGCGCAGGAATGTCTGAGCCTCAAAACGAGGCCAAAAGCTTTCTTGTGCACTCCGAACCTCCAAAAGGCGTCACGATGGACCTCATCGAGATGTCCTCCTTGGCAACCGGGATGTGATAATAGGCGCGTAACGGTTATAAATTGAAGGAAACGGTAGCACCAGCGCATCATAAGGAAAATTTACGGATGGATGGTATAGGTTACCTGTCCGGGATTGTGCGTTTGTTAAGAGTACGGAAATCATCGCAAGGCGTCCACTTAAGGGTGGATTTTTTCAGTACCATGTGTAATGATGTTGACCAGGGGATGTTTCAAAATCGGGGTATGCCTGACTGAAGCAAGTTTTCGAATTCAGCTTCAGATATCCTGAGCTTGTCTCGATGCATGGTATGTGAACAAGAGAACACTGGAGGATCGCGTGTTTTAATGTGATGCCCCATACTGTGTTTAACCATCCCAGTATGCAAGCGGATCCAAGGTAGCAATAGAAAATCCTCCAGCAGTGCTGAAAATGATAGATGCAGATGGACGTAATCGTTGACTGGACGTCATTCACTGTGATTGTAGTAGTCTTTTCAGCGAAATCACGATTCTTGACGCCACCGTAATGGTTAAATTGTGCAAGCAAGCCCGCACCAATAAACGGTATCTTAACGTCGACGGGCGGGAATATTCCCTGAAAACGTTGTGTTGTCGTTGATTGTAAAACATCGGTCTCTGAAGTTTCTGAGGCTAATTTGGTTTGCGGCATGTAGGGTGCGATGGCTAAGCTGAAGTCGATCATCTGGCTGAGGTAAAATATCGCGGAGTTCGGCCACGTTGTCGATAAGAAGGTGCAAGCCGGTCAACTTATCCCTGATATAAAACAAGTGACTAGTACCTACTGGGCCAGCGACAATCGTTGCCGTTACTGGCTGGCCTGTCGGTCTGACGGTGATGCGTGGCGAGTTCGGAAGGTGTTCGGCTGGGTGTTTTTCATGAACCTGAATCAAACGTTTTGGTGGTAACGACACAACTGGTGAATCGCGAGATTATGCTCATCCACGGCTCTTGGATGAGCAACTTTTAAGCTCACTGGTCCGCGCAGCCACGATATCCATACGACTTCATATCCGCTCTCTAAACAGTTCTAAGCTGTCGTCAATTGCAGAAGTCGAAATGGACGGCGGTGGAAGAGCTGTGATCGGTGTGCATATTGGTTGTGAGAAAAATGTTTCAGACACCTTGTATGTGAGGATTGCTGTGAGAACTCTCCCACAGTCTCACTCCAAATTCGATGAGTTACCAAATGGCAATAATTCAGAAGACAACAAACAGCGCAGTATGCAACATATTGCCACGACCGAGGAACAAAGAACTGTACAGCCAGCAGGCGTCTTGCGAGTGGGGCGCGGAGCGCAGAAGTGGATAAATTCTACACAAACGGAAATAAGGCATACAACTGAGCTTAACAAACTTGACTCATTAGGAAGTGTCAAACTGTACGACAAAAGGCCAACAAAAATCAGGCCGTTCTAAGATGTCGCCGCAATATCAATTTGTCGATTGGGTTCTCCTCAGCCATGGCGACGAATATGTGTGGTATCACAAATGACAACTTTCTCGGTCACAGCTGCCTGAGGACAGCACCATCTGACTTCCGCGTACCCTATATACCTATCCTATAACATAACAGCTGGGATGGAAATCGACCGCCTATTTCGACTCGGTTGAGGAAGTCATGCGAAACGTTTTCCTCTGTTTTTCCGGTGTTCTTCATAGTACCGTCTTTTAAAAAGTTTTACGAAGAAGGGGAGAGAACAGACTGGCACAAATCCATCGCTTCTGCTGCAAAATCTAAAGGCAGTACAGAACCGTATGTGAAATTTTTATTTTCTCTGAGGTTTTGCCCCTATACATAAAAACGGCTTCACTTTGGTGAAGCCCCTGTCTGGGATTTCTTGCGTTGTAAACTAATACAATTTAAGGCAACGCTGAGCGTGGGTATATCGTTATTGTCCTCACTGTCGTCCAGCATTGTTAATAATACCAAGGCAATACAAGCACGGTCGAAAAACAGGAGAACATATCAATTCATGTGTAGTGGCTTAACCAACCAGAGTGTAATAAATCCAAGAATATAACAATGATGTAGCAACCTGGAGACTTCACCGGCCTGCCTGTGGTATGATGTGTAAAATAGTTCCAAAACTCACAGTTACATATTGTACCTAGGTTATCAAGAAAGTTCGCACGATGCATGCTGTCCGATTGTTTGTCTGCATGCCAAGTGACTACGGCGCGAACTCGAACGCACAGGTGTGTCACACACTTCCAGTTTAATCGCCCGTCGACGGCCGGTTTCTAGCCTCCCTAGCTAACTCACGTGTCGGTGCCATTTCTGGCGCAATAAGAGACCATCTGTATATTTTGTGCAATCAATATTCGGTCTCTTCTATAAACGGTCTTTTGTATTTCGCGTTTGGTTAATTCGTACCTGGAAAAAA
>LUCH01002321.1:18058-72304 GCA_013368495.1 Paragonimus heterotremus
AAAACACTGTTATTCTAATGAATGCAGCCTACAATGGTGGAGATGGCGCAGATTATTTATACAGCTATGAGCAAAACTGCGATACTTACGCCAACACACTAACCTCGATGTTAGTGGTTTGTAGTAAATTTACATTCAGGAGGTAGTGTGAACTGACGCGGTGGTACTGGCAAGGCAACTCTCACGTCACAGGGAGTTTAGGATTTCAGGGACGTCGAAGGTGATCTCACTACAATCTACATTCACTGGAAGAAAAAAATTATGGACATTACTCGATACACAATTCCCCAAACCGTGATCTTACTCCGGTCGTTTTCCGGGATAATCACCCAGTCTACTTGGTCGATAACTTTTACGATAAAGCATCCTCGTCCCCTTCATCAGCCTTCGTGAAATGGCGGAAGCTGGCATTAGACCCGGAATCATGAAACTGCTTCCAACACAATCAAACATTCTTACTTCACCGTATACCGTAATACGGTTTAGGCCAATAAAACCAATCGCATTTTTGCAATGGTTCTTCGTGCAGTCTCGACGCCGTGATATTTGACAAGCCTTTACGTCGCTTCAAATTCCAACAAACTTCAAGAATGTACGAGAGATTACCCGAACATAGCATATGAGTTAAAATGCACCGTGATCAGCCAACTCAGAATCTCAGTGACTAATGAAGTGAAGGGAATATTGAAGCCTAAGGGCAGTGTGCTGACAATGATTACCGTTTCAAAGTGTGCTCACAAATTTTTTGTGGGCGACGTAACAATATTCAAATGCAAAATCAACGCACTCCTCAATTGACAACAGCCAACGTTCTGGTAGTTTCAGTGAATTATGCGAAACGAAAAGGCTACTTACGCGTTATTAGTAGGCGACAGTTAACGTAGTTCTGAGATGTTTTGTGTCATCATGACCGCATGCAAAGATGCGACTATAACGAATAAAGAAGTTCAGGGAAAGGGTCGTACAAAATGACAGCTAAACGATTACTCACTATGGGACACAGAAATTGGTACTGTCATTGTGTACCTGTCGATAACCATTAGTACACAGCTAATTTGATTATACTTCTGAAAAATTAGTCAAATGCTTTTTTTGGAAAAAGACCGGTTTCGGAAAATCCGGGCTTCGGATGTACTCAAGCCATCAAGGAAGACAGGATACTTAAATGCTGCATACCCTCTACCAAATGAGTTACGAGGCCACTCTGAGAACTCAGAGAAATCACAATCACCCTCAGTTACCCCTACGTTCCACCGTTTTATGTAGGTTTCACTAAATAAACTTCTGATGTGGCTTCGCAGTAGAACAGTTACAGCGGTTGTTTTGTAAGACAGTGCTGTTTCTGTAATCGATCCGAATTCAATTGAAGTCTAGCAATTTCAAATCTCCGTCTCTCTGGATCATCATATTTGCGAGGTTATTTTTCATTGATTAAAATGTGGGTTTTCTTATGTATGGAGAGATAAAATACATTTACAGAAATTCGGAGCGTTAAGTTATTATTCCATGAAAACACCATTCACATCCGGTCACAGTCCGCGTATTCAAAATAACTGTTCACCTGACCTACGTCGACAAGAAGCGCAGGACTCAAGTCCTGATCACATAAGAGGTTGTTCACACCTGCACCAGAACTCACCCCCCGATCCATGTGGTTGTGACAACGGCGTTCTAACCACAACACCAGTAACCCCAAAAAAGACGTAAAAAATAGTGCTTGGCTTGTCCGACTTAATAAAATAAAAACTCAACTCTAGTGATCGTTTCTCAAATGAGTAGGCCGAACAGCTTTCGTTACTGCGGAGACTGCGGCCATATGTGAGTGATGTTCAGTTGGTTGCGATCTGAACCCCACAGCTACTATTGCCGTGTATAACTGGTTTAGTGGGACTCGCTGGAGAGCGTGTCGGGCATCTGTTATGTCCGAAAATACCAAGACTGTTGGCTGAGAAAAGAAGTGTCGGTGCTCTAGTGTCTGTCACGCAGTTAATAATATAATCCATATAGCCTCAATTAGGCCTAACACGTATTACGGGACTCGTGGGCATCTTGGGTGCGACTACCACTTTTGTGGTTGTCACGTGATGTCTTGACACCTTTTTTAAAAATTGATATGTCAGTTACTGTACGCCAGTTGTGAAGCCCGCCGTCAGTGTCTGATATGGAACGTACAGCTATGGTCAGTTCGGAAATCAATCTGTCACCGACGTAATTTAAAGATGCTGAAGAAAGAAGGTCCACGCCTGGAACCTTATTAAGTTTCAAAACCATTCCGGTTTCCGGCAGAGGACATTTTGGACCATTATCGATAATCACACAACCTACGTCATCTACAGCTAACTACGGCGGCTTAAGCCAGCTGAACTGTTTCTCAAAATGTTCTGCTGATCTGCCGATTTGTTGTGATAAGCTGTGAACTTGTAAACAAACTATCTTCATTTACAGTCTCCATAACACCTCAGCGCAGACTAGTGCAGACACCAACCAAGAAAAGAGGCACCCGGATGGTCTTTCTTATCTCTTTCACTCTTTCGGAGAGTTAGATATCACAGTCCTCATGCAGACTTGTAAGTTTGCGCTTCAGTTCAAGGTTATCTTTGTCGTATTCAGAGTCATGGAGATCAATCGACGTTTGCTCATAACCTCTTCAGAAAGTTTAACGGAAATTCACTTTTGTCGTATCTGTGGTGCGTCTTTGGAATAGACCTTTTCTCGAGAGGCTGGCATAGCCTTTGAGATTTTTACCCGCTGCTCGTTCGAGTCACCCTACTGTTGTGATCCGGAAAGTTTAATTGTCAGTGGTGTCTTGTGCAACCTTTTCGCGCAAACTTCCGACCGAGTACTTTATGTCTGTGGGCAGATGACCTTTGGAGAACAGTTAAATAAAGCCGACAGGAGCAGTATCATGGTTTTTGTCAAAGTGGCTAATTCAGAATGATAGTCAATCTTTAGTGAAGTGGCGCTATGGATGGCTGACTGGAATATGATCATTCTGCTTTTTACCTGAGATGTGCATAACTGTAGCACTCAACCACCGTTGTCGTTGCGGTGTGCACAGACACTGGAAGCGTCACCTAGCTGCTTTTCTGTTGAAGCATGATGGTAATTTGTGCGTTCATATCACCAGCAAGCATAACGACGTCCGAGCAATCAGTTTGCCTCAGAAAATCAAAGGTAGTGTTGTAGAAAGCCTTCTTGTCCGTCGAATTATTTGTAGACATGACAAATAATCACAATACTTTTGGTCTTTGACGGCAAACTGACCGAAACGCCAAGGCTGTCTGCACACAGACGACCATTTACTATGATTCAGACGAGCAGGCTCAACTCTGCTCAAGGGCTCAGTGTAATCCTCACTCCAAAACGACCGGGAAATTTGTCCTCATCGTCATCAGGAACCCTGAGAAGAAACCGTTAATCCGTAGAATAATTTAGAGCAGAACTCAACTGAGAGAGTTGGAATTCTAGTCATCTCGTCCTAAACTGACATGTCGCTGTTCAGTCAACCGAACCACCTTCAGTCTGTGCATGTTTCCTGACTGACTTGTTAAACTGGCCATGTACGCATTCAGGATGGTGACCTGTTTAATATTTCTTGTTTAATATCCAACGCGTTCTAACGTTGATAATCTTTACCCCACAATCCGAGGGATAAGATGAGCTATTAAAGCAGCTGTGTTTATTTAAACAAGGCCCAACACAGCGCCTGACATGGAACGCCTGACGTGGTCAACGATTCCAACTCTGTCGGCAACGCTAGTGTTGGTGCCAGCGCAATCTTGTTCATTGTTTGGCGTAAACATAAACACTGTCACAACAACTACTGAGGTTTTGTCACACTTCCATGTAGCGCATCAAGTGGAATGATTGTTTGATGTTACGCATCATACTGAACAGGACATCCCACGTCAATGTCGCCTACAGGCTGACCAATATGCACTACTACGGTGAGGACAGTTTCATTCAACAAAAGAATTGCACATCATGGACTTTTCTCATATAAACCCTTCCCCCCGCCATTCTGCGCGAGTTTCTATTATTTCAGCTGGTAATCCGCAATGGTTACAGTTGTATCCACTACAACATCCGGATTCTGATAATTTCGAACGCTTTTTCATACGGATTTGTTTCTCACGGATATTCGGTGAACTGTTACTTACCGTCGTAAGCGTATTTTACTAGCGTTATTTACTTAGCGATTATAAGTAATGTTTGCACCAATAAAGAACAACGCTAGGACCGTAAAGGCATGTTCCGGACCCGAGAGAGTGCTGATCAGAGTAGATCGGTGATCTGTTTGTCAAAGAGCGCGAAAACTGAATGACCAGTGTACGTTGCTTGTCTTCATTTGAAGAGAGGACGATGAGGGTGAAAATGGGTGGTCTGGTCTGTTCGGGCAACGACGACTCCTATCTGGTCGTTTAGGCCGCCTAACTTAAAAGGGCACACGTAGAGCCTCTGAATCAAAAGACTCATCCCCAAAAGAATGAGTGACAGTGATTTGCCAGGGAAACTTACCACTGTGGAAGATGCTCATTGATTCAAATATTTATAAATCTAACAGAAAGATCTTTCAAATATTCAGCGTCAGTGGATAGTCGAAATCTGTTTTGTCTGCATGATTACAAATATATTCAACCATTTGGCCCACCGGTACGTATGTAAACGGGATTTTTATATCAGATCTACGACGTTCTTTTTGACATAATGCAACAAATTAACGGTGTTCTAAAACCGAATTACAGATGCGTTTTCTCATATATTCCGTTAGTACTATGAGCAGCTTTGCGGATTGATGTTGTGGTGACCCCGTCGTGGCCAAGATCCGTCTCATTGCCATCTCAAACCAGTGTATATTTGGCCGTCCGTACTAGTATGGTATTCCTGATCCTGTTGGATTGAAGCTGTTTAGCTGTTCAGTTGGTGGAACCCGTTCTATGCATGGTTTGAGAGATTCTCTACTAATACTTACCACCATTTGTTGCCAATTATCATGGTTCACATCCGGTAGGAACGTTTGAATGTCAACGAGGCTCAGAAGCAAATTTTTAGTACAGTCTAATTTCCTATTTCTTTACCAGGCTTCGTAATCACCATGTCTACATCTGTTCTCTGCCCACTCAAAGTCCTCTGCTGAGAAATGATCATTAACTTGTGATCGTTGATTCGTCCGGCTTTGGAGTGCAGCTTCGAATAAGTTTGCTTTGAACCTATTTTGAAGAGATAAGTGTTTCAATTAGTCGATAAATTTTCAACTTGCAGTTCAACGCCCACTTTTAACGGTGTATTGCGATGTACAGATGGTTTTAATTTAAAAAAATTGATACTCCAAGTTGTTTCCAGCGTACTTCGATGAACAGCAAATTAGTTATTTATTTCTCCACGTTCTGAGGACATATTTAATTTATCTACCGCCAGCACACAGTCATTCCTCAGAAGCTTGATAAGTAGGTAATTATATAAACTGAACATTGATTGCAGCTGTCGCATTCCTATAAACTTTTCAATCAACCCCTTTCGAAAAGAAGCACTAGACTCGAGTTTCGCTCTCATTAGAACTCGTCAGTAGTGCATATCCTTGCCACTGCCGGGACTAGAACTCCGGCGGCGCTTTTCATGAAGCATCGGGTAATTGGTACGTCATCCATGGTAAAGAGAGGAGAATGTCTGCCATGTTTACTGCACTACGAGCAAGTAGATTGTCCGACAACGTTTTTGATAAAGACTACAAACTGTGATATCTAGCTACCAGTTCATTGTCATCACGAATAGTTCAGTCTATAAATTTACAATTCTGCTTAATAAATGCAAATCGATCAGAATAATTCTACCAGAAAGAGTTAGTGCAGACTGTTGCCTTACAGTAAATGCATACTGCAGTTTATGTGCCTGTTTGTAATACACATTAATAGACGTTTCGAAGCAAATCTGATTTTCCTCACCTCAACATCAAAATGAATACCTCTGTTTTTTGAAATAATCATTTTCATTTGCCAATTTCAACAGGGCAAACAAAATGTTGGCAAGACGCTATTTGTGCTCGAACGGATTTCGTTGCATCTCTACTGACGTTTACCGCAGACTATTCTGTGTGCACAAAAAGATATGTTTGTGACGCTCACGCTACCGTGCTGACAACCGAACTGGTTTTGAATTTAGACCTGTTGTGATTGTTTTGTGGTTTTAAATATGCCCATTATGATAATGAGAATAAAGACATATAGGCGAACATATGTTTTTGATAATTTATCTTCAAGCTGGTACAATTATGTGATCGAGATATGATCGAGATATCGATCAGACTTATTACAAGGAAACTAGGTCACTGGTCAGTCAGTCGGTTACTTCACGCTTGTCCATTGGTTTGCCCGCGCAGGTTGGCCATCGATCCGGTGGATTTGTGGCCATGGTAGGTGCAGCACCTGAACCAACCTTTTTTGACGACATAATACCGGGTCAAGCAGCCTGATTCCAATGACCTCGGCAGTAGTGTTCTAATTCGTACCGCTTTTGATGGGTTGCCTGGCACGCAATGTACCACTTTGAAGGTTTGATCAGTGTTCCCTTGGTGTTCTGCTGAAGCATATGTCTTACTAATTGTCTGGTTGAGCCTATTTGTCAGTCATTCTGTGACATTGTCACCTTTGAAAGGTACTCGGATAAACGCATGCTTCTTTCTTACGCCATGCACTTCATGAAGTACGTTCCTTATGAATTCGAGTTCGCTTTCTAACGTATCCGCTGAACAAATTTTATATACTGTACCAGTTAGGCAGCGCACTAGATTTCTGTTCTTTTTTTAGGGGTACACAATTGTGAAAGTTTGTGTACTGACCTGTCTACGTATTTTTGCGATAAATTCTACGTCGAATAGTACCGTCTATTCGTCGATGTAAATGAACATCTAGGAAAGATATCTCGTTTCCAGTCTCCTCCTCAAGTGTAAACTTAACTGACTGATGGGCGCGATTGAATATATCGAGTACTGTGTGTATATTAGTATGCGGACTGGTTACGATAAATATATCATCTACGTATCTATGGTACTGGCTGATGATGGACTGAAGCATAAGGCGTTCAAGCTTTCCCATGAATATATCGGCCAGCGGAGGTCCGAGCTGGAATCCCATTGCTACGCCATCTGTCTTCCGACAAAGCACATCGTTGAACAGCAGTTGTACACCAAATGTGCAACGAAGCAGAAGCGCTTTCAATTTCAGTGGTGGTAAACCAATATCGATTGCGGTCTCAGACACGTAGTCACAGAGTAACCAGTGAACTAGTTTCTCTGTAATAAGTCTGATCGATCGTTTGTGGTTTGGATTTGCTTACATTTTAACTCGTCTGTGGTACACATCAGTAGAAACGCGACGAAATCTGTTCCAGCATATACCGTGTCATGTCAGTTTTTTGTCTGTTCTATCCCGTTTCGTTATTGTCAAATGGAAAAGGTTATTGTGCCAAATGAGTTTGCTTTTCTAAGGCCTTCATTAGGAACAAATTCGAATAACCCCCGTTCACTAGAATGAACTGTCAGTTCGGTGTGGAGATATTACATCAAGCAGAGACGACAGATCGAACAGTTTCTAGTAGGTACGAAAATGTTTTCATACTTCCAAATAACATAAAAGTTCAACAGAAGAAAGACACGCACCGCCAGCGTGGAAGGTGATGATGTTTACTTGACACACAACCTAGAAGGTGTCAGCACAAAAACTGGTGTCGTGTGTCAAGAATGTGCACCTGACGTGAAGGATGTGTTTCGGGTGGTCGAAGCAGGATGCAAATATTTGAAACAAACCTAAATGAGGCAGCTTGTTTGTATAACATGATAGTCGAGGCAAGAAATACTCGTTTCTACTAGTTGCAAACACACACAGAAAAACGTCCATCTGCCTATTGATATTTCTGAGGATCTCTCGTCCCACATTTATTCTGAATTAGCTGAGTAGTCATACTTCCAGTTATGTGTATGGTTCATCCGTTCACTTTTATCAAACCGACATGTGGAACCTATTTCATCAGGGTCGTTTAAGTGATAGAAGGAATGAGTTCGAGTTTTGAAGAAGGCGGATCTGAGTTCGAATAGACGGAGTGCCTGTCTCAATCTGTAAAATGAGTTTAAGACTTGCATGAGGGGATTCAGGTTGACCAGTTGGTTGCGCCTTGTCTATCAGACCAATAACACCAGTATGATAAACGGTCTAATGAACAGGTGGACACACACAGTGAACAACGGAAAAAGAATATCAGTAACCGTTTACGAATATTACCCTCAACACCTAGTCAGACAGGTGTGACTGGCCTATCATTCGGTTTATATAGAATGACTCATCAAACATATGGCACTATTTTGCGAAGACCACGTAATCCATATCCAACAGAGTATGTCTAACTTCCGTTACACGTTTTCACATGTTTATAGTGACGATGAAGCGTGAATGCATTCAACTTTGGCAAACAGTGAGCATACTACTTGCAAGAAAGAAATAAACTGGGGCTAAAAACATGTTGACACGACATCCATACCTTTTTGATTAATACTTTTCGTAAAGAGCGGCAATTCTAAACACCAAAAGGGATGTGCGCATGAGACACTTAAGTCGAAAGCGCACACCTGGTAAACTTCACCGCAATGTGCTTAACGACGTTCTAAAGTCATTATGCTCATTTACTGTATGGTCAGAAGCAAATATACTCTAGTCCGTTATCACTATAACGTAGCTATCTTCCTTGCTAGTAGTTATTTATGGTTGGCCATTGCTATGGCGACGCCTAGAACCGCCATACTTTTTTGCAAGTAAATATCCACGAAAGGGCAATTCTCCTTTCAGCGAATAAAACTTTTTTAACAAATGATGTTATCTTTTATATACCAGCCACGTGACAGCCTTTTATGAAAACTGATTACACAGGATTGTAAATCTCCTCTTCTTCTCTCAATTGACCAAGCTTTTTGTTTGGCCCTATGTGGACGATTTCCGAAAATTCTCTCACGACGGTTCAAAGAAACTAGGATACTAAAATATAACATAAGTAGTTGCAGCTGAAGTATCTCATTTTAGAAGTTACCCAATCGGATTGTCTCGGTTATCCACCAAATTCAAACTGACGATTGAGCTACGGATAGATCATCGAACGGTGTATTGATAGACATATTTTTGGGAATACTTGAAAGACAAGTTCGTGAAAGAATTTCTCATGTTACGTCGATGGATTTTTGTTCTTTTTACTGAATGTTCTTTTGCAGCAGTTTTATAATGATCTGAACCCTGTTCATCCAAACCTTACCGTAGATTACGAAGTGGAGGTTGTGTTGTAATTAGAATTGAACTACACAGAATGATGATCAAACGTATAAGAATAGAAAAACACAATCAAGCATAATAACACAGAACGTATATTATTGAATCGTACATACCAACTGTACAGGATATTGGGATAGTAACGTAACTGCATAACAAAAGAAGACAAAACATGTCAGACATATTCATCAAACGTCAACAATAGTTTGCCATTCGTGAACATTCTTATCACTAGACATCAGAACTGACAGTTAAAACGGATAACTTGTCGCAAACCTATATGGAACGGACAACGTTTAGCATTCAGAATCGACTGCATGTAAACGGGCTTGACAAGTAGCTTATTTCACAGATCCAGCAAGATATACACAGTAGATTGTCAGGAGGAAAAAGGAAGGCTTATTAAAAGGGTTATGGTGAATCACAGTTCCTTGGAAAAATGCATAAATATCTGGAGTAAAAGATAGAGCACCAGTCGGAGCGCTGAACCATCTCATCCTGGTGTCGACTGGACGGTTTCGGTACAAACCGTGGGTGAGAGTTCTGCAACTCCAACTAGGGCGAACTAATCTAACTGGTTTTAATGTACTGATTAGATTGGACCAAAACATTGGTATCACCGCCAGCATTTCCGTGCAGGCATCTATCAGTATACAGGATAAGTGGGCGGAGTACACCTGTTCAGAATGTGGCTAGATTTGCAAATTGAACGCAGGCTTGTTGGCGCATACTCGAGTGCATCGACGCACGAGTGGCTCACAGCAGGAAGTTGACACTCAGCCTGAAACAACCTTTGGCTGGGCCAACTGTGACCGCAGCTTTCTCACCAAAATTGTTCTCAGTCAACACAAAAATCATGTAAATCCCGTCGAACATAACCGTAAGAAACTTGTTTATGACAACTCCCGGATCAAACTGATCTCAGCAGTAGACGGCTTCTCTTGTCAGCTGTGCCGATTCCTTGGCTCCATCTTGCCCTACTCGACGCGAACTTTATCATCGGCTCCTGCCACATTTCCCAATTCGTACTTTGGAGGGCAGTCGAACACGTCTGGATGCGTTGAAATGGCAGAGGAATACTGTCCCCGTTGCAGATCCAACCACCTTCTGGCATACTACCAAGACGTCGAATATTTGGTCCCAAGCTGCCGATCACTTTGAGTGGTCCACCTGCTTGATCCAAACAGCGATAGCAAGACCTTCCTACACAGTGATAAATTTCTGGCGATTGCCCGCGGCCTTCAGGAAGACATTCTCGCAATGATACAAGCTGAGTCGCTGTCGAACATGTACTCCTCACAAGCTTTTCTGTACACCTGGTGATTAATCACTCGACGACGTGGTCGGTTAACGTAGGAGCCCAGGTGACCAGAAAGCAGATACGGAGAGCTAAGTATCCAGCGCTTTAAACGCTGCACCACCAGCGCAAGAAAAGTGCAGCGTTTTTAGTCTTTCTTTCTGGGAACTGGAGAACTGTCTACAAGATGAACAGTGGCCCCTGCATAATTCCAACGAATATTGGTTATCCGCACGTTGATGAGCGATCATCTCGCACGAATCTGCCTCCGGACTGGTCTCCGATCGAATCGATCAGTATCGCGCACCTTGAAGAACATGGAAAACACCGCTGCATGTTTGGACAAATAGTTGCCCAAACATCTGAAGCGCATGAAACCTGATGCACTGGCCGGATACCTCAAAAATTTCCCGCTAACCTAAGGTTGTCCAATTCACTTATGCCGCTCCCGCATCAGGTCTGTGCCCAAAGTGAACAGTCCTCCATCTCCCACTGACCTCAGACCTATCGCCGTATCTTCTACGTTGGTATGTTGTTCTCACAAGATATCGGCCGACCATTGGAATATGCCCTTGCAGCTGCCCGCTCCTCAGTTTTCATTCCTACACCGTGAAGTCTGCCTCAGTGCAACTTTACTGCTTCATGCGCTACTCCGAAACTCGTGTACGACGTCCTCAAGTCTGTGTCCGGCTGGTATCGACCTGCCTAAAGCGTTCGGTTCTATCTCACAGGATTCGATTATCAGATTGACCCAAGGTTTCGATGCTTCTCCACTTTAACGCATTACACTGCTAACACCTATAGGAATGCTTCCACCATGCTCAATGGCTCCGTTCTCCAATCTCAGCGTGGTGTTCACCAGGGTGATCTACTGTCCAAACTTCTATTCATCATGGCAATGGATGAGGTGCAGCCACTATCTCGACCAGAGCTTGGCTACCAATACCAAAATACACCAGTCAGTGGACTCGCCTACGCCGATGATATGGTCGTCCCATTTGAAAATATTCCGTCTTTCTAATAACAAAACAATCAGCTACATCCACACCCCAATTCGTTCGGACGATTTGGGTATCCCAAGTTTGACAACACTATTCCCATCTCGCGCAAATCACAAGCGGAAAGACTGCTCTCCAGTCAATGTCCACGTCTGTGGAATGTGGTCAAAGATAATTCATTTGGTCCTATCTTGAAGACAGTGAACGTCCCGGTACGCGTTCAGAGCGTAGTGGTGACAAACAAGGACGAAGCCCACGCAGCGTGGATGGATAGGCTCTGTCACTCGCTATACGGCTGTGGCCTTCAGGGAATGTCACGCTCTCCACTCTTCAACCGTTAGCTGTTTAACCCAGATCGCATCTTCCCCAGAATCCTTATTCCTGCCATCCTGTTCAAATGTAGTCTGTTGCGGATTAAAGTCCGAAATTCACGAGGTGACCGAAATGATCACTCACTTCTCTGCCGTGGCAACTGCGGTCAATCAGAAAACATCGCTCATATTCTGAAATCATGCCGGGTCACTCATGACGTGCGTTGTGCTCGACACAATCATGTGGCCAAAGACCTGGCGAAACGACTATGCGATTTGGGTTATACAGTCTTCGAGGAGATGTGAGTACCAACGACGAGCCCGTTCATCAAACCCGGTGTGATCGTGGTTCGTTGCTGTGGTGCCTGAGGTCAGTATAGATGATGAATACCAAAGCCAAATTGCCTGGACGAACAAGGTCGCGAAGTACAGAACCGACTGTCGTAATGCCGCCATTCAATCAGTCCTCCAAATCATGGGTTGTAATGTGAACTCTGTTTCTCATTCACGTGTGATCATCTCTTTTCGCGGTATTATATTTCCCTTTTCATGATGCACCGTTCTTCGACTGGGACTGCCCTCCTATGCGGTCACGGATTTGTCTACTGATTGTTCTAGTTTCCCTTAATAGCCGACGACACATTTATGCGGGGAACTTGGCGTTAACTGCTGCCACCTCTCTGATAGTTGTCTTACTATGAAGGAAAGTTTTCTGTTCCGATGCATGAGCCATAACGGTGATAGCACTTCTATGCCCTGAAGATCTTTTGAATTGGAGACTGATCGTTCATTTTGCTCTATTTATTATTATTAATATTTTGTGTAATATTTTTCTGAAGTCCGTTCGTTACATACCGCACAAGAAACTCTTCATTTGATGGCTGGCTAATTAACGTTTGCTACACTTGTGAAAGGACTCGTCAATTGTTCAGTGTTGCTAACTGTGCAGCGTTCCGCATTTGACAGACAGCTTGTTTCCAAATTCACATTTTTACATATCTGTTACTTAATTTTGGTGTCACCGTGTGTATTGCTGTTCAAAATGAACGATAGTGGCAACTTGTATTGCAATGTAAACGAATATACTGCTCACTCTGTTGCAAAAGTCGTTTAGTAAAGCACAATGTTTACTGTCCAATTCGCAAGTTTCCACGCCACGTGCGTGCTGGCGTTTATGATCCGGAATTCCAGTTCACAACGCAGCCGCGGTTCTCACTCACGTCATGTGCGCTTCTGCCTAGTTTTTTGTATGGTTGGTTTTATGTGTCCTGAGTTTTCCGGTTGCCTGGTCAGCAAGTCCGATTTCGTTGAGTGATGGCTCGTCTGATCGCCTGTGTTGTCCCCAATCTGCTCGCCATGGGCTTTTCGATATACCTGAGATCCACATTTGGGTATTCAACCATGTGTTGCAATAATCGCATCTCCGATTTTGTCATCCGTCACAATGTGACAAACAATATGATTTATAAACGGACGTCAGCACTACGTGGTTCCTGTCCATGTGTTAAATTGCGACATATATTTTCTCTCTGTCTTGAACTAGGTCAGTGTCTGCATGTATTTAATAGATTTTGCCCATCAGTATCACCTTTTATCAGGACATTGATATAAATAGAGTGACAAAGGTAGAAATCAAAAGTAGATCAACAGTCAACGTTTCAACGAACAAGAACAAATTACGAATCGGCGGCGAATAAATTAGCAAGAAATAACACAGGCTTCGACAGATTTAACAAGGACGAGAACGCCACTGATAACTAAACAAAAATAACGTCACCTCACCATCATTACGGGTGAAGTGCAGAGGATGATGTATGTAAGTTTAATGGTCGAATTCTGATCTGTTTCAATGCCAGTGAAATCAGAATTAACAATTTAAATATTCGGCAGGGTTTTGGTTTTCTGCGCCAAACTCCCTTATCATTGGTCAATTCACAGTCTATTTTTAGTAAGACAGCTACAGCCACACAAACGTTCCGGTGCGAGCGTGCACACAGGACCACGTCAGAAGAGCACGACACATGAACATCCACCAACACGATCTGGTCTTATTGGACCGACACAGACAGTCTCGAAATGTGACCAACTGGCACACTAGTGTTCGTTCTGACCGGCAGGCAATTCGTGTGGTCGATCGATAGGACTGACGGTATCATAGACCGAATGTGGGGACGACCGGTTTGGCATCGATACTATCAGAGTTATCAACTCGGATTCCGGAGCTGATTTTGAAATGAAAATGGGCCGTCATTATACATTAATGTACATTGTACATTGATGTTTGCTAAGGTTTAAGATAAGTAAAGTAATGTGGACAAGCCACGAGTTGCTTAATTTTATTTCTGGTTCAGCGTCAGCAAAGACGATTCGGAGGTATACAGTGCAAGATACACCTTACTTCACATAAGGTTCTGATAAGAGTTTATTGTCATAGATGCGGTGTAATACGTTATCTAATCGTGACCATGTAATGGATCGTTAATCGTATAACCCATATAATCTGATGTTTAACGGCCGTGACTGAAAGGAGCACTCGAAGTACTAACATTACGAAAAGTGTATTTTTTTCTCCACGTAAAAACGTCATCACATATTAAGGTTTGAATTTTACAAATACAGGGCTTATTGCGGTGGATTGTCAGGCCGGAGGTGCGAGTATTCAAGCACTCGACGAAATACCTCAACATGGGGGAAGCACGTCCACAACCCCCCAACGATGGGATGACGGACAACAGGGGCAATCGGATGAGTCATCGCTCGACTGGATCGGACCGACGGGCGAGACATGGCAGGCAAAATAGGATGGACGACCAAATCGGAGATGCGATTATTTCAACACTCAGTGGACTATGTCGACAGCGTCGTGGAGTACGATCAAAGCCCACAGTGGATAGATGGAGGACAACACGGGCGACCGGACGAGTAGTCGCTCAAAGAAATCGGACCAACCGACACACATTGGCAGGTGGAAAACCCTCGAATAGAAGACGTCGGTCACACACATAAACCGGGCAGAATTACACACGACGTGATAGGAAACCGGGGGTGTTGTGGACTGGAATTGTGATCCATACTCGCGAGTGCGCGTGTGGCATGGTAAGTAGCGAGTTGGACACTAAAGATTGCGATTGATTGGACGCCTTTTCGCTACATTATGACTTGTTCGCCGCCATAAACCCTGTTATACATTAACTATAAATTATTAAACTTAGTGGGTGTCAATGTACCAATGCTATTCAGCATGACGATACATTTTCTTTTCAAAATTAGCTCCAGTACCCCAGCTGATAACTCTGATAGTATCGATGCCAAACCGGTCGTCCCCACATTCGGTCTATGATACCGTCAGTCCTATCGATCGACCACACGAATTGCCTGCCGGTCAGAACGAACACTAGTGTGCCAGTTGGTCACATTTCGAGACTGTCTGTGTCGGTCCAATAAGACCAGATCGTGTTGGTGGATGTTCATGTGTCGTGCTCTTCTGACGTGGTCCTGTGTGCACGCTCGCACCGGAATGCTCTTTTGACTGTAGATATCATCCTAAAAGTAAACTGTGAGTTGATCAATGGTAAAGGGGTTTGGCGCAGAAAACCAAAACCCTGCCGAATATTTAAATTGTTCATTATGATTTCAAACAAAGGAAACTTATCTCGTAACAAATTTGAACAGGGAAGTCGGAAACAATTTTTTGTACAGTGTATCTCTCGAGCACATTTCGCTGCATCTCATCAGGTACATACTGCAGTCTGTGGGTTTATATAGCATTGTTCAATGGTCATTGTGAAGCTAAACCACAAAATCAGAAACCACAAAGACACAAGCACACTCACACACAGCCATGCACATAAGTTACCAGGGCAGTCTGATACTAACGAACAAGTGTTTCTATATGCAGAGGGGTGGCTTCCATTTGCCAATCGCTACCGCCTCCAAAAACCGAAGAAGTCTCTGATTTTTAGTTGCGCAACGTATCTGAAAGGCGTTCTCCAGGCTTAATTGTGGTCGAAATGTCAACACCCGTCGGGCGATCGGTGAAGCCGGTTCCTTGTAAGTATTCACAATCTGACTTGAGTCTGGCATTGTGATATTCATGAGCGTTATGCGAACCCAAACTGGAATGTGTTCGTTAACTCGATTGCGTAACTACCGCTTATTTCTGCCTACGTAAGTGGCCCTTCACTCACATGAGAATTCAAAGGTGACGTAAGATTTGGCGTTGAGCGGTAGCAGTGCTTTCAGAGGTGGTGTTTAGAATTGGGTTTTAATGAACAGTGTGGCGTGCGTTTCATAGCGACCGTGAGATGGGTTTTCAACAGAGTGGTAATGTCATCGCTCTTGTATGGCAAACAGAGGTAAATTTTTAGTTTGGGAACTGTTGGACACATGGTGGCAGATCGCTTTTGTTTGCGGAATTTCTCAACAAATGTCGATGGATAACCATTTTCATTGAGCACGGTTCTCAACAATGACATCTTTTTGGCCACTGTTTCTCTTGAACGGGATCTTCTTGCGCGATAGAACAAAATTCTCACCAGGCCCCGCTTGTACTGGATCGGCACAAAACTGTGAAAGTTCACTGGCCCTAAAACAGTTCAGAATTTGACCACGAAATTCATACAGTTTATTTTGTGGAAATCATCTCAGCAGCTTTAACAATATGTTTACAGTTGTTTTATACTTTCCGGTTCCTACCCAAAACCGTATGCGGCCATGTGGCATTCAAAGTCGTGCGTGGGCTGGATGATGCAGATTTCCAAAATCTGAGCAATAACTGCCTGCGGACGTGCGATTAACAATACGAGTTATTGCATTTCATGTCACGTGAAGTCCCAAAAGCAGTTTCCGAAAAGCAAACCCTGAAAGAAGCATAAATAAGCAGCGGATTTTTGTTCTAGTTTATCAGATGTTGATAATTCATTTGCAACCTGACCTGAAATCAACAGCTAACCTAACTACTAGTAAATGATAGAGGCTCTGACTATTATAGGTTTCGTGCCACTCACAAATGCTCGTGGCTGTCCAGCTCCCTTGAACAATTCACGTAGCACCTTTCCAAACGAAACACTAGACCCGAGTGCGGCTGTTGTTACCGTTTGTCAGTAGTGCATATCATTGCACAGGCCGGCACTAGAACTCCGACCACTTCTGAGTGATGTCCAACTTATACGTGAGTTGGTGTTTACTTCACGATGCTCTACTAATCAACACTGTCAATAGCGCGAGCTCCGTCGTGTTGCCGTTCGAACATTGATCGATGTATACAATAGGTCCTTGTGTAACGCTATGAATGACACAGAAAAAGCACGATGCTTAAGAGGTTAAGGGCCTGCTATCAACGAATCGTTGAACCGCATGTGGCCAATTCGATTGCTCACCGAATTAAAAAGTAGTGCACAGCGTAAGTTGTGGAACTTCTGTACGTACCGTGTGGCATGTAAACCGGGATTACCGGCAGGACGCTATAGGATCCTGACGAGTGAATTGGTAAGCAGTTCATAATATGCAAAAGCTTACTGAACTGGATGATCCGGACGGATTATGAAACGCCCACATGTCGCATGCTAATATGCGGCTTTTGCCCATATGACATCGGGTAGTCAGTGATAAAACCGGATAAAATAACTGAAACTTATGAACTTGTTGTTTATGTGTGAACTGATCGTTTTTGTTCACCAGCTGTTTTCTTTGGACAATAGGATGTCTCCATCTGATCTTTCCAGGAGACCGCCCATAGTACCGACTTAATCAGAGCATACAAAGACTATCTTTTTACTAGTTGTCAAGATAGACTCCTTGGTTCACTTTTTGTTGTCCGAAAGGTTGAGGAAGGCAGCTGCTATCAACTTAACTACAGGAACCGTGGGGGAATTGTCAAAAAGACCATCAGACCGCCTCGGGAGTCCGACTTTGAATTCTATCAGACTCACCTAATAGTCCATTCTATTGTATGATTTCAGTACAGTTTACTCGTAACCTTACCTTCAACCAATCACAAAGTTGAGGGTTCGAGTCTCACTTGTAGTAACTACTGTTCGGCCAATCTGGGAATATCAGTTCTACAATTGACCCTTCATATCAAGTAAATGCAGATGACTTTGAGAGTAAAGACTGAAAATGTTAAAAATACTGGCAAGACACTGACGTGATATTCCAAGCTTGTGATACAGCCAATGCATGCAACAGTGTCCACAACCTCATAATATGAATGGCAAACTTGAAGCTACGGGGTCATGGCTTTCAAGCTCTTTATCCCGCTGTTAAACCAACCTGAGTATGTATTTGGTTTCCGTTAACTCTGGAACATAAACTATCTTATGAAACATCGTGCCATATGAAGATGCGGCAAGCACCCTAGTGTAATAAATGTCACGTGCGAGCGCATCCTAGACTGCATTGTCTGTAGGAGTTCCTGCTTCATTTCTGACGGCTGAAAAGAAAATATAAAGTAGAAAGCCATACATGATATGGATGAGTGGTTTGTTCAATCCAGACTTCGATCACGATAGCAGAGGGATGATAGGATTAAATCAGAAAGTTGATAGAATGTTTGCTGTCGAAACCTCGCAAGTTACTTAATAATTATAGAAGGAAAGTCACGACAACTTATATCATAGTTCATCTTCTTTGTAGAGTGACCACACAACAGCGTCTACTGTTTCACCTTACGTAAACCAGTTTTAGTTTGTAAAGCATTTTTTAAAATAAAAATTAACGATTTGTCTTTGACATACTAAATGCACGGGCTTTGCAATATGTGATTGTTATTTGAAGTTATGGATGTTGGAACCTTAAGTGAATAGTTCTGTCTAGCATGTTCTAAGCGGCTGATCTTCCAGAAACAGGGATTGTCTACAATAGCTTTGCCGAAAAATTCATTGTTGGAAACCACTTGTCAAATGCAGTGTGCTTACAAACAAAGTAGGCTGTAGCGTACTAGCCGCCATTCAGCAGGTACCCAAGCACCCGTGGTGGATATACCTCATTTTGATCTTGTGTAAATTTTGGGTAACGTTCAGTCTGAACATTGCATTCCACTGAGGTGAGTGTTGTCATATTTTGAACTCACCAGGTAAAAAGGCAGCATGGACGATTTCCAAGCTGGCAATTTTCGCGTCACTGATTAAATTCATCTTCAAAACGTCCGGTCTTGCTAGCACCATCTAGGACCGCAGATGGGTCAACGAGACACTTTCTGTGTAACTTAGTGACACTTCGTTAACTAGAATGGACACAGTTCATTACAGAATACGAGTCCGAACCGACGTTTCAGAACTGCTGACAAAATGGTATACACTGACACTTCGTAATATACACCCATTTCCTGCCAGCGTAAATTAGCCAAACACTGATAAAACTTATGCAAAACTGGAAGCCTATGGCACGGTGGAATTGTTAACAACGTTTTCACGGGTTGTGCAGAAGACAACATCTGATCCCGAAGATGAATCACTCATTAGTGTTGAGCCGAGTCCATCGTAACACGCACAAAGCTATGGAATGTACGATTCGCCCGTATCTTCGGCAGTGGCTCCGCCTTCCTAAAGACAAACCAATCAGCTACATCCACACCCCAATTCGTTCGGACGATTTGGGTATCCCAAGTTTGACAACACTATTCCCATCTCGCGCAAATCACAAGCGGAAAGACTGCTCTCCAGTCAATGTCCACGTCTGTGGAATGTGGTCAAAGATAATTCATTTGGTCCTATCTTGAAGACAGTGAACGTCCCGGTACGCGTTCAGAGCGTAGTGGTGACAAACAAGGACGAAGCCCACGCAGCGTGGATGGATAGGCTCTGTCACTCGCTATACGGCTGTGGCCTTCAGGGAATGTCACGCTCTCCACTCTTCAACCGTTAGCTGTTTAACCCAGATCGCATCTTCCCCAGAATCCTTATTCCTGCCATCCTGTTCAAATGTAGTCTGTTGCGGATTAAAGTCCGAAATTCACGAGGTGACCGAAATGATCACTCACTTCTCTGCCGTGGCAACTGCGGTCAATCAGAAAACATCGCTCATATTCTGAAATCATGCCGGGTCACTCATGACGTGCGTTGTGCTCGACACAATCATGTGGCCAAAGACCTGGCGAAACGACTATGCGATTTGGGTTATACAGTCTTCGAGGAGATGTGAGTACCAACGACGAGCCCGTTCATCAAACCCGGTGTGATCGTGGTTCGTTGCTGTGGTGCCTGAGGTCAGTATAGATGATGAATACCAAAGCCAAATTGCCTGGACGAACAAGGTCGCGAAGTACAGAACCGACTGTCGTAATGCCGCCATTCAATCAGTCCTCCAAATCATGGGTTGTAATGTGAACTCTGTTTCTCATTCACGTGTGATCATCTCTTTTCGCGGTATTATATTTCCCTTTTCATGATGCACCGTTCTTCGACTGGGACTGCCCTCCTATGCGGTCACGGATTTGTCTACTGATTGTTCTAGTTTCCCTTAATAGCCGACGACACATTTATGCGGGGAACTTGGCGTTAACTGCTGCCACCTCTCTGATAGTTGTCTTACTATGAAGGAAAGTTTTCTGTTCCGATGCATGAGCCCTAACGGTGATACCACTTCTATGCCCTGAAGAGCTTTTCATTTTGTCTAACTATTTCTTTCAAAATTTTTTAAACCTGTTTGTTATATGCAACAGAAATAACTTTTCATTTGATGGTTTGCTCATTAACGCTAGCTGTTTTCGTGAGATGATTTGTCATTTGTTCAGTGTTGCTAACTACGCAGCGTCTCAGACTTGACAGACAGCCTGTTTTCATATTCATCTTTTTACCTATGTGTTGCTTAATTTAGCTGTCTCCGTTTGTTCTTCCCTTGAACTGAGCTGTGTATATTACTTTTCGAAATAAACCATATACGTTTCGAATAAATGGACGTACAGTGTTGCTTGGTGTTACAACAATCTCGTCGAATTGGAAGTAAAGTAACTTTTAGAAAGCGCTACATTTGTGACCCACTTATCAGACCATAACAGGCGACACAAGCAGAATCAAAATTAAACCTAGTTACTGTACACATCACAGTCTGTAAGAAGGTTTTCTTTTCCAACTTGTTCTAAGGCCGTGTTTTTTTATCACGTGGGCTGCTGATAGAACGGAGTAGGCTGGTGTGCTACGCAATGTGTTCGGTTTCGTTGGTGGTTTCACGTCGCTTTGCGCACAGTCAACACTACAGCAAGCACGACTGGTGTCTGACATACACTACTAAGCAAGTGGGTCGATCAATATACTCTGGTTTTGTGCAGGCTGGTGGAATGGGTTTAGTTGTTGTGAGATAAGCGCTGAACCACGCCACGTTACAAGTGTGAATCCGTTTCAAAGTTAACAAAAATCTTCATAGTCTGATCAGTCTAAATGCTATTTTCATAGATTGTATACTAATCCGTAGAACCAGACACATGACTGGGCATTTGACAGTTCATTAATAAGCGAAAATGTTCTATGAGCAGAAATTTAATTACGCAGTTGGCGATTCGACGGAACATTTTACAAATCAATAAAGGACTTTTTAACACTCTGATCTCACTGAATCTAATGCATTTGACTACTTTAATACATGTATATAGTTTGTTTCCAAACTGTTGTTTCACTCTTTTTATCCTCAGTTTTCCAGTTCTTACAAATATTTACCAACAGATTCAACTATGTTCATTTACAAACCTATAAATTACAATAACCCAGCCGACGGCTGTCCTGTCCTTCTACATTCAACACTTGGTACTAGAACTCTGAACAGTCTTCAGGGAACGTTCATGCGCTCGGATGAAGAGAGCCTTCTCTCTACAGATGGCTCGAAACACGTACAGAATGTATCGTCAACTCAATTTACGCAACCACAATCTGAGGTCCTATCTCTCGAACTGAAATTCAGTATTCTTCCTGAAAGAATCGACCGTTCCCTAACACAGGTGCAATTTGAGAACTTGTGGGACAAAACAAACGATTTCACTCTAACGTCGCAGGACAACAAAGGATGGTTCGCACAAAACTGGTCGCTATTTCGTAACATTTCCTGACTTCACATGTGCAGCAGCATTTGACATCAAGTTCCAAAACAACTGCGAGTAATGAAAGATGTGGTTTTCCTTTAGTCGGATAAAGATTCTTTTGGAGTTATCATGAACAAAACTGATTATGAGTCTCAAATGAAAGGTATTCTTGCTGACATACGAAACTTCCACGCAGACAGTGCGACTGACAACAGTGTTCTGATACGGAAACAAATCTGGAGAAGGTTGCAGACCTTTCCACTGCATGGGTACATCTTGGAACTTCAATTCGGAAAAACAACGTACAAAAATTCTTTAAAAATGACAAACTTTGCAGAACATACCTGTGAGTTTACATAGGGTGTATTCTATCGATGTTGATGATGTAGCAATGGACAGTCCATTGGGCCCAACACAAACGGATATATTTTCAGAAATGACTGAATTACAACTATCTGATGCTATAGATAATGCCGGCCTCTATAAGCAATATGCAGATGATATTTTCATTTTTACTTATTATAATGATTTTCAAGTTGAAGATCACTCACAACTGATCGCAGCTGTTGCATTCCCATAGACTTTCCAGTCGGCCCTCTTCAGAAGGAGGCACTTTACTCGAGTTTCTCTCTCATCAGAACTCGTCAGTAGTGCACATTCTTGTCACTGCCGGGACTAGAACTCCGGCCACGCGTTTTATGAGGCAACCGTGTTTACTATTGTGCCACTGACCTCACATTAGGCACGACCGAATTATCATATGTGAATGCTCAGTCATTTTCGATTGTGAGTAATGATCGGGTTGCCCGATCGCTTCGAGAGGAGACACAGCTATTGTCCGTTAACTCAAATTGATAATCCCGTTTCTCTTCGAAAGGGGCCGATTGGAAATTCTATGGGAATGCGACAGCTACGATCAATTGTGGGTACCGCTTAACTTAAAATTAGCGAAATTCCCTACTACTCATCAGTAACAGTAGTTTTGTTTCACTTTTGTACTTTTTACTTCCGCTCGTCCTAATTTTTCTATTCTTCATTAGGACGAAACAAACAAGAGTTTATCTTTTCCAGACATTAAACTCATTAGACTGTACGGTGACTCACTACAACATTCACTGCATCGTAAAGCCACTTGGAGAGGTCAGTATTTGCAACTTCCTTCTTCTGCGACAATTACTTACAAACGAGGTTTGCCGCGAATCCTGTTTCATACAGCCCACGAGGTCTGCACCAATCACTGCTTGCGAGGAAAGGAGAAGAGATTAAAGGCGTTACTCACAAACAACTCTCCTGAGAAGTTCAACGATATTCACAACCAGAAAAGACTGATCAGAACTGCCGTGACAACAGAGCGATTGAGCCGAAACTCGACCTCATCCACTGCAAAGCTCATTGTGGAAACCGGTCACGTGGTTGACTCCGCCAACTCGTTCAAAGTATTATTGCGCAACCAGAATCCCAAGTTGCTTGCTTCCTCCGAAACAATATTAATTAATACTGGCTATCCACCCCTGCTTGCATAAGCTGTTGACTCACGCAACTTATCTGACGTGGAATTGATGGCATTTCTTGTTTCACGTAAACCCATTAGTTGGCCGTTTCTGTTGTTGTTGCTGTCCGCATATCCTTGTGAGCGAATAGAGTTAACGAAGTGTTAACATCTCGAAATATACGTTTTCCACTGCTACTAATTTATTATTAGACAAGACATTGCAAATAATTGACCGCAAGATTGCATTGATAAATTATTTGAATATTAAGTTTGCTCAGGTTGTGGTAGTTTGCGTGTAGATCGTTTCCTTTCAAAAATATTCACTAAATAACACGGTTTCCAGCTCGTTCTTCTAGAAATAAAAAACAACAGCAAATCACTGTTTTATAGCTGTTGTGTGATAGAAATCTGCAGGGATGAAACTTCATACGAACTGTACCCGATCAATAGACCTCAGACTTGTGGTTAATTTGAGAAATGAAGACTGATGGTTCACTGGTTGTACTCATACAATGTTATTTGCATGTCTACCAGTGTGTACCATAATCAATCGAAAAATACAGCGTTCCAAAACAGGATGAAGGAAGTTACAAAGGTTACACAAGATATTTAAAACAATGAGTTCCTTTTATCCATTTGGATGAGACAGGGAGATATTTCGTATTACTCTCATCGGCCGCTAACGCAAAATCACCGATTACTATCCAAGCTGAGCACAGAACACAACAACTGAACGAACCAGCTACGTAGATTTGATCTTTCTCGCGCTAATAGTGCACACAGTGGCATGTATTTCCTGACTAGCATTGTTCAGTTAACAGCTCCGACTTTTGTTTAAGTCACAATGTCTTGAACGATTTGACAGGATCACCTAGGTGACTGTTTGCAAACATGTGTTTGACGATCGATGACGAGGAGCTCTTCGAGCTGGTAAAAGTCAACATCATTTTTTGACACTGTAGTCGACAAACAATTAGAAATATGTTGCGTCACAAACTGGGGCAAACAGTGATCTATTCTACATATGTAGACGTCATTGCAACCGAAATGGTATATTAAGTGAAAGACAGATTGGTCGGCTGAGTGTGTATCCCGGCTATGGACAGCAAAATCCTTAGTGCTTGAAAGAATTCACAGTTCGGTAGCTGGAGAAGTAAGCTGCAAAGTCGACGTTACTCTGTTACTCATGTTACTGTTCAAATGAACATCAGCGAATCAAATTTGAAGAGATATCTTCTTTTTCTCTGCATTGCAGCTTGCTACTTTTGGTTCTTTCTTCTTACTAAGAATTTCCACAAACTTCACAAGATAACCGTTATCCACCAACGTTTTTCTGATGAACCCATCTTCCTCCAGTTGATCTGTAGTGCATGTCTTTTGGGCCAATATCCCTCTATAGGCAATAGGTGCGGAGCCACAGAAGTGCAAAAATCGCCCTGTGCTGGCCTCCAATAGACTGAGTGTTGCAGTGTTCCATCCCGACATCTAGTGCTAAGAATGCTTAGCAGTTACAGCCAGTTGTCAACCTCCACCTCATAAGATACAGCGAAATTTCGATGAACGGACTTCAAAACATTATAACATGAAATGAAAACACAGTCACCAGTGAGAATCACTCACGTAACGTCTCTGGAGGAAGACGGCAGAAATTTTTATTTGAAAATGCCTTTAAATCATTCCTAACAAATTCCCCTACCAGTATGAAATCCAATGGGCTACCTATAACTGCACCGTCAGATTAATTACAATACACACCTTCGAATTCAAACGCAGTGTTTCCCGCACACACAAAATTGAGATCTAATGAAGGATGCAAGTTTCTATTCTTACCGGAAATAAACTCTCATAAAAAGTCAACAATGTCACGCAGCATCGGCCGAATACATTATCCGTGGGCTCAATGAATTGCTTTTCAGATTTTCTAGCGACTCGAAAAAAACTACGTACGCAGTTGGGGAATAACAATTCACTAACTGACGTAAGGGTGTCCACTAACCAACTCACGAGTTTGTGGTACGCCGAAGTATCCATGCATAAAATCGGTCGTAACGAGGTTATAATGTTAACAGCTGGCGACATATGTCCTCTCTTTGTACCGTTACTATTACCGAAAATAGCAGAGCAAATTTTTAAACGATCTTCATGTTTGGTTACTGGTGACATTGCGCTTCTAACGCAAAAACTTCTTCAGATTAAGTAAGCTAGTTACCAGTTTTGAGACGTTTAAGGCTTGTGACACGAATAACGGTGAAGAATGAAGGTAATGTGTCACAGTTCATGTGCACATTGACAAAGGTCAAAATGCCGACAACAGCTAGTCTCTAGCATGTGAAAACAACACAAAAATGTACTAAATGCAATTAGCCAAATGGGTTTACTTTCGGGTGAAGTGCTATTCAATGAAGTTAGACCTCGAAGCGGGTAGCTTGGTCCACTGTACAAATCGATCTTTTCAACCACCAATGTGGGCGGATTTAGTTGGTTCAAGACCGATTATCAAGGGACAGGTAAGTCACGCACATCCGTTTTATCGATGGCGCAGCTGGTCTTCCGAATTTCGGTGGATTCTGGAACTGAACGCACTTCTGGTCAGACTACCCCAACCATTTCCGGATCAATTAAATGACGTGTGTCTGAGACGCAATCCCTGGTTTTTATGACTTTGCAGCTGCCCTGTTAGTCAGTATCCCCAAACATTTAATCCTCCCTTTCGTGTTTGTCTATCTAATCCCTTAAGTCATGACTTCCGCCCCAAGGAATCCCATCTAAGTGTTTAAAATTAGTTGCATGTTCATATGTGATCAGAATGTACGAAGTGTTACTCCGTAGAACATCACATGATTTACGTCCTCTGACTGCCTTATTCAAGTTGGTTATGAAACGTTTATAAATTAACTGGCAAGCGCGGCGAACAATAAGGCACTCAGAGTTTTTATTTTATGGAACCCTGCAGGAAAAACTACCGCATAAACATGCACCAAAATGAGTTACACTAGTATTATTCAATCTCCCGTGTCCCGAGCAAGATATAACTTGATAACCAGCTGTCAGTTTTGGTTTTCACTCTGCAAATAACTCACCAACACAGTCTATTGTAAATTACGAAAATTTGACGTAAAATTGTTAGATCACGTCCCTGTAGGAACAGGAGATGTATTCATTCTGTGAATGTTGAATTCTGAACCAGAATTGGATCAACACTGAAAACACCATGGTCACTAACTGATTGGCACTCACATAAAAGTCATGATTTGTGGCTTAAGATAGTAGCCGTAGATCAGTGTGTACTCCGTGATGAGTTTACAGAAACTAATACTATTCTGACCTCTTATTTACCAAAGTGGAGGAGGTAGTTATACTGTTTGAAAGCAGTTATTAGTGAAGAAGTTAAATTTTGGTTGGGATATGAAATTTAACGACGGTTGGCGCACCTTTGCATTGCCTTGGTACTCTTGCTCATAGTAATTTCATAGGTTGCGGCTGGCGGGAGGAAAGTTTTTCTTTACGCGTTATTGTCAGTATGTTGGCCGCCGGAAAACACTATTATATTACAATAAAATTGTGATTTTTATTTAAGTTACCCCAGTTCAAAATCACTGATATCAAGAGCAGTAAAGAGTTAGACTGTAGGGATTATAAACTGGAAGTAGATGCGTTTGTCAGGAAAATGAATGACTCTCATGTGTTATCCATAAATGAAATTCGCCGAAAACCTCAGCAGATCTTAGAATGTTGCACTTATTCCGTTTCCCAGTGAATGAGACTTTTCACCTACTTGTGGGCGTTCGATAATTGCAGGTGCTTCCCAGGAACCCAGTGTTAATGAACAGTAAAACGGACTGTTTTTAATCAAACTTGGTAATTGTGATGTTGACTGCATGCAGTTTGCAGTCGTGTGACTACTTATGATAATACGTGGGCTGCGATACCGTCAGGACATGCGGATATGGGCTGCGGAACTATTAGGTTTCTCAACCAGTCTTTGGATTCAAAGCCCATACCGCAGGATACATGGAGGGTGGCAATATACTACAACTGGAAAATGGTGCCAGCCTTCTTTCAACCCTCACCCTTAGAGATCAGGAGACTAGTTCTGTCATAACCCTACCAAACCACGCGGAATAAGGACACAAGGCGTGAGAGTGCACACTAGTTTGTGACACTTGGTGTCATGTTAACCATAGATGTGACCAGTATGACAGTCAACCAATCAAAAAGCAGAAACCTATTGATCAAATTTGGCCAGACTACCAACGGCTGGTAAGACAAATAAGCAGGCGATAGGATAAAGGTACATCGACCGATTGCACAATGGGAACACGACCGCACATTCTCTTTTTCAACAAAAGCGAGTGAATCACGTCATAAGGATGTTTTATGGGGTTACCACTTAAACCTCTGATTTGGTGGCGAATACGATTAAACCTGTGAAGATCAAAGTGTCTGAGATGACTGCGGTTGTTTGACCTGTCAGCATTAATGTGAATGTATCAAACAATAAGTCACTCGGTAGCTGATTGTTTGGCCGTCGATAGTTCTGGCTCTTGTCAGTCTGCTATTTCAAATTATTGGCATAACATGTCCAGATGAAGTTTCTAACACGGACTCGATAGATATCACTTCCACAATTGACATTTATACGTGATACCCAAACTTTCTCAATGTGCCGTATATTTCGCATTTCCAAGTCGGAAATATCTGGGGCGGGCTACGATGGTCGTTGAACTGAAATTCAATCGGCTTATTATTCTCCGTTAGAAGACTCTTTTACCGTACGACATCAAGTGGAATCTCTACTGTCGTCCAGGAAATGCTTCAGCTGATGACTGTCGTTCCGGTGTCGTTGAATTAGCTGCCGAAGAGAAAGCCCTCAAGAAAACAGCAATCATTTCCTCTACACTACCCTATTCTTCCAATTTCTGCAACGCCCTCTTAACCGTGTCTGCAAATCTTTCCACTTACACAGTGATAAACAGGCCTGAATACGTGATGTATGTCAATACTGGTACAAAAAGTGCGAAATTCCGCTGAACTGAACTGTGGTCCATTTTCCGTCCCTAAAATCTCCCGAATATCAAATTGACAGGACAATCGTCAGAGATGAGTAAGGGTTGGTGATGCTGAGGCTAATTGTATGGGGGAACTTCTGGCCACTATGAGTATGTATCGACCGCCAATAAATATGACAGTCCGTCCGACGGGCATGTAAAATCAAATTGAACCTAGGACCATGGTTTGTCAGCCTTGGGACATGAGTATATTCAAGTTTGACGAGTAGCTTCGACGCCACCTCACAATTTTTGGAATTTTAAGCCAAATTTTCTACTTGATCGTCGATTGCTGAACAACAGTCATGATTGTGAGCCACCGACTTCATGCAACTGATACCAGGAGGGCCTGAGTGTAACTGCCTTATTACGCACTGTTGTAAGAGTGCCGGAATCTCTACAGGATCCGCTAACATCACACATCCGTTAATTACGACGAGTAAGTTCTTCGTCAGACCACAACCGGTGGGTCACTTTGACACGAGTTCTTGTATCGGTGTGATCACCATATGGTCCAATTTAGCCCATATGTCACCCAGTTGCATAAGTCGTGATAACGTTGTCAAGCCAAGTCTCGCTGTGATAGATTATTAGCGGCACTCACTCGTATCGGTTGAAAGAACGGATAATCCTGTCTATGTTGACGAAAAGATGTTATCTGAGAAATTTTTGGGGGTCAAAGAAAATATTAGCCGATATTTCGTGCCTTTCTAAATATTTTGGGATGCCAGTCTTAAAAAGCAAACCACTTCAGCGAGATCCTGTGTTTACGTAGATTTAACGTCCGATAATGAAATTACGGGGGTTGCTGACAGATTTATGTACTTAGAGAGCTGCAACACTAGCTGCGGAGGTATAGGTAGTGAAAGCCCGTTTCTCCAAAGCCTGGGGTGACTTCACCAGGTTAGAACATCTTTGGCGACAGACAGGCATCTCTCTAAAGCTTAAGGGTGGCGTGTGTAAAGTGTCCTTGAGGGTTGTTTTACTTTACGACTGAGAAATTTGGCCGCTCAGGGTAGAACATATGGACCATCTTCAGGTATTCGGCAGTCGATGTCTGCATTCGATCACTCGCATCGGATGACACCAAGGAGTAAGTAACGAAGAGGTTAGGAAGAGGTCGTTTGACGATGAGTGTCAAGCGAGTTGTATTGTTCAACCTTTAAGTTTGCATAGATTTTAACGGTTAAGCCGTGTGCTGAAAAGCCCAGTTAGTCGCCTGCTGCACCGAGTCCTCTGTCGATGCCGCCGCCGTCTGACGTACGATGCGTGGTGGGGTTCGTCACTGTATGTACGGGATCGTCTCCCGGGCTAGCGTCGTCGCGGCGAGCAGAGACTATATTCAGAGACGTTAGGTGGAATGGTGACTAGTCGAGCACGATAACGTGCATGTTGCTGTTAGTTGACCGAATTATCCGCTGAGCCATTGCATTTGATGACATGAAACAGTTATCTGTCCTGCTGATGACTCTTTATTTTCCCTTGTAATTCGTCCATTTGTTTGCAAGTTGTACGCACCTCAATGTTGAACATTTGACTACAGACGCGGTCATTTTTAATAATTAGATCTTTTGAAGAAGGGTATTCTGAGAAAAGCCACCCGAGGTGGTTGGAACGCACAACATTACAGCCCTCTCTTTATCTTTTTCATCTTGGCTAAGGCCCGCATTTTTGTTATGATTGTTTGACAGTTAATCACTAGCGAGAACCATTGATGTATTGCTGTCCATAATGAGGATGTTGGTGATAACTCGTCCTTGGGTTGATGTAATCAGATACATCCACTAACATTAGACAAACCAGAAAAGTATGGCCTGTAACTGTAACTCTGTTAGGTGGAAGTGGTCGTACTCACGTGCAGACTAACTTACACAAGTCACCATTAACAACATGTACTACTCGGAATCAGGGACTTCGAATAGCCCTAGAAGTGGTACTCGAATTGAAACCCCCCATGAGAGTAATAAGGTGAAGAACTCGTACTGCAGTCAGTAGTTCTTATTCATGAGACAAGAAGCCGAATTTATGGATGTACAACATTAAAAAAGAAATTACAGTCTGTCATTGGCTGACCGTATTAGCAGATACAAAGTCATAAACCGTAAGTTAATTAGTGCAATACCGAACAAAGAAATCAGCGAATAACGGGAGACGTAACATTGAGACTGTTCGCCCAATCCTGATGTAGTATCTTTTACCCAACGTTTGGATTGATCCTTTGTTAGATTTCCTGCTGTGTCGAGGTTTGGACAGACGGCAAATCCAGTAGGTTTTCACCACACAAACCTATTTTGTTCCGCCAATATCTGTGTTGTATATAGGTGTTGTACCATTCACAGTGCATAACCAGAAAGCTCCTGTTTTACGTGTTCATTGTTACGCCAGATAATTTTCAGAGATTAGTGCTGATCATCCACTTTGATTAACCAAATGATGTTGAAATGACTGATGTCTCAGGGATCGATAACTCCATTTTACTGAACTGTCGGAATGTGTCGAGGAAGTCGTCAGTTCCCCGAAAATATTGTGCGACAAGAAGATTGACTAAGTACACTTATAAGTGACTCTCACCTTTGCCACGGTCGTGCACTTCCCAAGTCTTCACTAACTATCTCAGTCGTCGTGACAACTGTTGTCGTCATCTCGACTACACGCCTAGACTGTACTGTCTAGACTTTTGTCTGCTCCAATCCAGTGACCAGACAAACCCTGTAAGTACGAACGAGTTTGTGACCATGTTGTATTCGGGCTGAGCGGCATAAGGAAGCTCTGTTTGAAGGCCAGTAGCCTCGGGTGGATGGGTTGGCAGAGAAGAGACTAACTGACTGCGTATACTCCGTCGTTCATTACTGTCATCCGTCGTGCTGGGTTCCACTGTTTCATTGACCGTTATTCCGTTCCGTTTACGCGCTCGTAGGCCGTAGAACCAGTTACGACATAATGAAATCTCAGTATTATCGATAAAACGCTTAGATGCAACGTTGTTTATAGAACGTTGAGTGAGGCATGGGCAAACCGGTTCCCGAACGTCATGACAAGATGGACCGCCTACTACGGTAGGAATAACAACACAACCAATAAAGTAAACATTACGACTAGTTTGATGGGAATTCAATAGCATGTGTTTGCAAGAGGTAACCGTTTTTGCTGCAACTTAACAAGGATATAATTCAGTTAACTGTCTATATAGAAAACTCAACTTGTTTGCCAATAATTCAAAAAAAATCACACGCACTTAGGTCAACATTAGAACCACACACAAGTTCTGTTAGAGTTCTCTGCCACGACAGTGACAAACCTATAACCAACTCACGTTTATCATAGAAGGTGGAATGCAGCTTCTTATAAGAATTAACTCTAAGAAACAGAGTAGCCTACTGTTGTTAGCCGCGTAAACGGTTCGGCATACCTCGATTGTATTCACCTGGTGGTGTGTATTCAAAAGGCGTTGAACAATGGACGGGGCCGGCCGTCAATTTTGTGTTGATTGCTTAATCATCATGACATTATGACCTGTCAGACATTCAGCTGTCTTCGGATAGTAGCTCGGTCATTTGATGACGCAACTGGTTATTTGTGCAAACTTGTTTTGATGACTTCTCTCGTCAAGTTCACATCCGGGAAACATTGGTACAGCAAACCTCAACACGTCACTTTCATTGAGGCTATGGTAACTGGCCTCGGCAAGTTCAAGCATCAAAGGAACAAGGAGCTATTGGTTAAGGTTAGCAACTAAATGCGGTATTGGTTTGTTCACACGGTGAAGTTGTGTGGAGTTTGTGTAACAGTTATCAGCTTTGCGTTAGCTAATGATGTGAGTAAATCAAACTGTTGTTATCGTTTAACCCAAGTCATCAGTATGTTCTGAAGATGTGGATAGATTGCATGGTATGGACGATAGGAGGGCATATATATGGACCACAAAATAGAACAGTAGAGGAGTAAATATCAGCAAAAATTTTAAAATGTATTCCCAATAGTTTCCAAATTATAACTCTGCTCCCCATCTCAATTAGGCACTGATCTCAATACCTCGGTATCATCAGTATTACTGCAACCACTCTGAGCTGGGATCTCGAGTGTGCTCTGCAACCAGAACATTATCAAGTGGCACTGACAGAGAATACCTCTGAACCCCGTGCGGAATTTCGGCTGACCTTAGTCAATTGTAACGTATTGTAAGTACATTCGCCGTTGGATTTCTAGTATCGCGAAGTACATGTACAGTGACTGACATTACATACACAATTGTGAATGAACCTTGTCAGGGGCGGTGGGCTGCTTCTGTTTTTCCTGTACAGCAACATCTAGTCACCAGTAAGGTAGGGTAGCAAGTGTGTTGTGCGATCACAACAGCTCTTCTGATGGTATTACGACTTGGACTGGTGTTCAGCAGCAATTTCATAGGCAGCTCTCAAATCCTCACCAAGCTGCCTAACATACTACAATAATCGAATCGACTAGGCTGACACCAGTGGATTTAACGCTAAAGTCGTTTGGCTTGATCCACAACTCCACGGCTAGTGACGACGATATGCACCCTGTATTTAAATGGACGACAGTCGTATAATCCAAGAGAGATAGTGGCAGGACTTCCTCTCAGCGACCTGACTGGTGCGGTTCCATAACACAGTGCACGATTGCTATGATTTTACCCTTGGTTTGCTCGGTCGAACCGTTATTCTGTGGGTAGTAGGGAGTTGTTCGAGTGTTACTGATACGCAAAATCTGACATACTGCTTCCAGGAGGTGGCTTTCCAACTCGGCGTTTCGATCGGACTACAGCACCCTAGGTGTATCAAAACGTCCGAGGAATGGTGATGCTCTGGGAGACGCCTGTTGGCTCAATAACGGAAATGCCTCGCACCAATTAAGATAACATACAACAGTCACAAGCATATACTTATTTTCTCACTTCGACATCGGTAGTGGTGTCATCACATCAATTTCTACAAGGTGATTGGGGTCAGCTGTTGTAACCGTTTGAAGTAAAGTTCTGGCGTTCACGGCAACGGTTTTGTTCGCACACAGACATTACAGGTAGTACAGATACGAATAACGTCATCATACAGCTTCAGTCACCAAACAGCACTGTCAGATGGCTGCTTCAGTTCATTCTTGACCTACATAGCCAAGTTCTAGATACATCCCGAGAACGACCTTGGAAATTTAATTCGTTGAGACGACTTTTCTGTGTGTTCGGCTGATCCTATCAAACTCATCCAAACAGAGATAATATGTTGCGGAATGTCGACATTTCGTTTAATCTCCTTGGCTACTTATTGTATACTGTTAGTCCTAATAGTTAAATATGCCGCGATTGGTTTATAGCTGAACGGACACAATATTATGGGTCACGTGTTCCATATCGAGAGAGAGATACAGTCTCTCAATAACTTTTGCGCGCATAGATCGGGCCTTCGATGTTTGATCGATAAGGTCTGACTGATAACTAAGATTTCGGGAGTATGAATTGCGTAATAATACAATGGATGAACTGGTCGGGTTCATTACATATCCAGTCATCTGGATATGCTTCACAACTGAGAATGATAAGTTGCGTTGTTTTTCGTCACTCATGCTGATATCTCCTGTCGAACTAATGCAATAGTTTGTCGAACATCCTCAAGTTTGCTGATTACACCTATAAGCAGCGTTCTTCCGGGGGCTTGCTTACCATCTCGTGGCCAGTTGGCTTCGGGTTTCCACTAAGCTGTCACAGGCAAATGTTAGATAGGTATGGGTCATTCAGCTGATAGCGTGCCCATGTAACTGAGGGTATAGACAGTGTTGCATTCATAGTTTCTGTACAAAGACGAAACCGATAACCGGCATTCGTATGACGGCAGCCAAGAAGGTAGATACATTCAAAATAGTAAAATTGTAGATATTTCAACCATTATGGTATCTGGCCTTCCCGCTCCTGGAAGTTGAGGAGCTACTATAGCACCCAGGGATCAGTTCGAACTTTAACAAGTTGTCCAGGTGAGTAAGAGCAAAAGTGTTTGAGAAAATGCACTAAGACTAACATCTCACATCTCGAAATCAAACAGACGAAACAATGAAGACGTAGAGACAAATTGGTTATCCGCAAAACGCCAAGTTACAGACACGTGAATGTCACGTCAACAGAGAGCCAAAGATCGTTCAACTAAATATGTCTGTAATATAGCGTTACTTTAGTGTGATAGCCCATGTCGCGCAAGGCATGTCGAGTAGTACGTCGACTGACCACCTGATCTAAAACAAGAAGGGACTACACATCAGCAGAAACTTTAGAATGCGTCCACAACAGTTTCCGTCCTGTAATTTTTCTAGAAATATAACGCACCTGATCCAGGTGATCGTTTCCAAATCATTTCAGAAATCAAACAGCAAAAGTTATGCAATTCCGACGAATAAACGTGTACGTTTTGACGATTTATACATTGGTATATGTAGGTAATCTAAAATATTCTAGAAAAAAATTGAAAGCCAGATACCAAAAATAGTAGTCAAAGTTAATGAAAGCCCACTGAGGTTGGCTGGTTCAATGCGAAGGTGGTAACAATACTGAACGTTACTCCTAGAGCGTTTGGCTCATCAGGACTAACCAAAGCCGCTCTTTCAGAGGAAGAGGCGCTTATAGTTTGGAAAGTTAGGTCCCCAGACATTTATTGGCCACAAGGTGTTACATCAATAATGATGGGCTTTATGTTGATGGGGGGGGAACCACAGTGGAGTTAGGCGGTACGGAAGAGAAGGAAAAGACATGTTTGCGGGGGTAGGGTCTTGCATGCGGAAAGCTGTGCTCCGTGTTGCGGCCGGTACTCGGCTGGCCTAAGTAAGGCTGAGTTGCACGTGAGAGACAAGTCACGTGTGTGACGGTACAATCACGCGAAAGTGAGTGAACGCGTGTGATGTCCATGCGACCGACTGCATACAAGAGCAGATGTGACGTTGGGATTTGATCGAATGATAGCGGGCGGTGATGCCAACTGGGGTACTACAATTTCGTCAAGCCCTTCGAGCGATTTTCGCATAGTTACTACCCAAAACTGAGTACGTTCAATCGAACAATATTGATAAGTCAGCATCGAACAGTCATGTGCACACTGTTGGATGCACTGCCGTGGGACTGAGTGTATAACTATCTGAGATGATTCGCTCAATTCCGCGAAGTACGTTTCCATATAGTCTTCAAAACCTGTTCTTCAATGACAGGGCTGTGATATGTAACTTTATTAAAAGGCAGAACATCAGAAATTAGAGATACGTCTTAGCTTGGTCGTAGTATCACCGTGTTTGGAAAAATCAGTCTGTATGATTTTGCTGTTTGCAATCGATATGTGCTTCCGTCAATTTACAATGTACTGTCATGCTTAGATATGTGACGTAGTTGATAAGTGTATGTACTGACTACAAATAAACGTCCATTTCCTATTATATTAATGAAGGATATGAAGGCAAACAGAGTTAAATGAAGCAAACTTTGTTTGCTTCCTTGTTGTAGTTGACTGTGCGTAGGGTATTACTGACGACGAAGCATATAAAGTAGTAATGCGCGCAAAACTGGATTGCAGGCGGATTACAAAAATATGTGAAGTGATAGAAACGTATTTTTATTATTCGCTATAATCCCTGTAGACCCTTCAGATTTTGGTACCAATATCCAACATACCATATCAATATATGTACATAGTAATCACGGCTGTAACGGTTTCTTAGAAAATGACGCCAATACTGTTGTTGGCAAACTATTTCCTGGGACCCTGTGAAATCTACGTCGAAATCTTATTACGAATTATGAGCTATTGGATATAGATGCTAACTTGGCACAATTGACGACGGAATGGCATGAACTGTAAGTGTATGAATAAGGAGGAGGAGCAATATCTGAGCACCGATAAACGACGGGGGAAGGTGTGGACAGAAACACAGCTTATCTGTGGTCATTTGGTTGAGCTAGTCAACTCAGACTCAACGAACGTTGATCATAACCCGATAATCCTCGTTTGATCTGTGCTCTGTAGCAGGCGTGCTTCAAATTACAACACTTCATATGGCTGTAAAGTTGATCAACAGTGTTGGTTGATCGCTAGACATCTCATGACAACAGATCGTCATGCTGACCAACTTATCTCAAAATACTATTGCACAAACATAACCCAAAGCTATGTTGACCAAACCACTACATCCGGGCGATGTGTTCACAAAAGTGGCTAAAGCAACCCTTTGGGTCGCGTTGGAGTTGACAATATTTGGTGTGAATGTATGTGGACATACCTTGCCTGCTTCTACTTGTCTGTCGTATATAACCTGTGGGTTTTACGTTTACAACCGTTAATTCATTGCAATATGTCTTCCTTCTATTCTGGCGAACTAATGGTCGTTTCAACTTTGAACTAATCTCAGGTTATCAGTTAAACACTCGCCGTAGTACTCGTGTACACGGCTGAAACTTGAAAAATGCTGAGATCCTGTTTCTGATATACCTTAGCCATCGTTTCTTACCTTTCGAAAACAAAGACACACAAACCAACCTTCAGAAAAGTTTGTATGGATACCACTATGACCTCTGATAATCTTCTTTCTATCGAGTTCAATCCCTCTTACATGACAAGAAGACATGAACCATACTGTTAACTGAAGCAAAGGCAATACGGCGGCTACGGTGCATCTCGAAGTATTTGAGGCTGAACCTAGTATGCTGATATGGTCTGAACTCACTGTTTTTACTTTAACATCAGGTCCTTCCATATACAGTGTACCTTTACACTTAGTCAAAGTTCATGCCAATCATCACTGCTGGTGAATAACAGGTTTCTCGACCTTAAGAGTGTGAACATTTAAAAGCAGGTCAGTTTAATCTCTCCTACGTGGTTTTCTCTAATACTCTGACAGAACAAATTAGCCATTGCTGAACAGTCTGTGTTACGTGAGGTTAGTAGTTCACCTCTTATGTGAACGCACTGTCTTGAATTTAAAAGCAACAAGTATACGACGTGTATTCCTAATACCACGATCTGTTCGTGAATAATGGTTATTACGATTGTCGGCTGTTTCATTCGGTAGTGATTCTTGACCACACGTCATCTTCTTCGAGTTCCATAGATGCAGTAGTACAGTAACTTAATGCCTATCAATCGCCTCACTGCGGATCATTACTACACAACATCAACGCCAGCAGACTAAACTAGGAAACCGAATTCGGGTCTTATGACTCCTGCTCTGGTATAGGGGAACTATGCACACAACTAGACTTCAAAACAATGGGCAGCACTACTGTACTTCAACAGATATTTCTACACAATAAACGGGGATGTTGTCTTCATTACTGGAGACGACAGTCCGTGATCGGAAATAGTTGAATTTCATCAACGGCGTACAAAGGAATATCTACTGAATCTAAACTGTTGAAAACGGACTCAACTCATAACTAACGTGCGTGGGTGCTGTTTATCCACTGTGTGGGCCTTGAAGTTGCATGACAGATAAGATAAGTTAATCCTACTGCCCTATTCTCAAGCACTTTCCTATTGTACATCCGTTTTCATTCTGTGGTACTTACATTTCTCAGGCATGTTCACCATAAGGCACAAACATATCTGATTCCTTGATATCCATGGCGAACCGCATGTGTGAAAATTCAGCACGCATACGTAATCTATTGTACTAATTGTAGATATCTTGTTGTCAGAAAACTACATTTAGAGACTTATTTAAACTTTCGGCAAAATCTCGTCACTTGAGCTCTCTGATAAGTGACTGTACGGGCACAAGGGAACGTGTGCCCTATTTTGAACGTCCAGCAATCAATTACTGCAGAGAAGTGAGAGTGTACATGTGCTAGGATAGCACCCGGAGAAAGAACTATCATGGATATATCTTCTACGCCACGAAATTGAAGAAAACATGCTGAGCAGTCAAAGGTTAACATATAACGATATTCGAATTCGATATACCGTATCTTTTGTGACTTTAGGGCTAGCTTTTAGTCACTAATGCCGTAGTTCATTAGTAGTCAATGAATTCGCAATAACATGATGTTACGACCAATTAGCAATGCTGCATATTTCAGCCAGCTTACTTTCGTAAGGAGTGCTATACACGAAATCACATTACGAAGAAGGCGTAGGTCACATAGGATTCAAAGTAGTTAGGTCAAGGTTTAGGATAGGATAGTCATTAAGTAGGAGTGAGATCGAACTTATAGATAAGAGGTGTTTGCATCTGATTTTATTGATCGGAGCACGTCATATGACAGGGGTTTGCCATCATGACGAATAACACTGTTTGGTGATAAGATCAACAGACTTAGCGCAGTATCGTCCCACTTGGGAAGGGGGGTTCTTCAGAAGTCAATCAAGCTCGGTCGGTTATTCAGTGATTGACGCAAGGATGCGAAAGTTGACCAGAAACACGTTATGACGACCCGACAACACATGTGGCTTGATACCTGAATTTTTCCCGATCTGAAGTCAGTGCAATTTGTTTGGAGAGAACCCTGCGCCACTCTTACGATTATGAACACTGTTTCAATCGCTTGCCTGTTTGGTATGTGTAAATTGAGTCATAATCACTGTATTTGATCTCGTGACCGCAGTCTATTTGAGTGCACACAGATACTAGAACACTAGATGTAACGACAGCCATTCTGCGGCGTTAGCCGACCGAATGCTGGTAACATGCAAAAAGAATGGAACGAACTTCACGGACGTTCATCCTCGGTACTGCACATGCACGGTTTTCCTCTTAACACATTTGTTTGCTGAAGAACAGTCGGTAATTTGGTTAATTTCAAGTTGAACATTCACATTTCATCGCAGCCAGCACCTTTCTTGAAGAGACACCAGCTTCGGGGTCTACTCCTGTTGCAACTCCTCAATAGGGTATATTCTTACCGTAGTCAGAAGTAACAGGTAGTAACTGTATAAACTATAGAGATTGTCGGGCAATCTGGACTCTGCCGAGCTGGTTATTCGGTCATGTCTAATGTGAGGTCAGTTACGTAGCGGTCAACATCTCTAATGAAATCGTGACCGGATTTCTAATCCTGATTGTGGCAAGCATATGTACTAGGGACGAGCTCTTACAAGAGCAAAACTGGAGTCTGGTGCTTCTTTTCGAAAGAGGCTGGCTGGAAAATCTATCAAGTTGCAATCGAATGTTCAGTTTCAGATATGCGTTTACTAGTTTTAGTAAAGATGACGGGTATATGGGTTGACAACCAACGTTTCTTCAATCTAACACTTCATTTGTTTTGGATACTTCGTTGGAACAGACCTTATTTGCTTTGTTAATGGCAGTTAGGCTGACTGTTCTTTACATGCCCACCGAACATGACGAATTGAAGCTGAGATACCGGCCAAGGTGGTTTGGTTTAACATACACAGAAACTTCAAATAGCTCCTGATTGACAAAACAGTCTAGAACATTGATCGAATGCTTTCCAGTATTAGCTTCAAACGTGAGCAATATGCATTTCCGGTTAGAGAAATGCAAAGACTCTGATGTGAATCTTTCATTTACTATATTCACAGAGGGTGGGTGGTAATCAGACCCAGTCATGACTTGTAGATCCAGGTACACAACAGATACGAATAATTTCTGATGCAACAGCGGACCATATCGCCACACCATCAGTTTGCTTGAACAACTATTTGAGTGAACCAAAGTTAATTTAGGCGAAGTTCACGATCAGTTTCAACTTTGGGAGATGATAAATCGCTATACACACTAACAGGATAATAATTTGTAATTGCTACTTCCACAGCAAACATGTTGAGCTTTTTCAGCTCACCGCTGTATGGAAGCTAAATCAAAACCAAAAAACCTTCAAACACCAGTGTTATGTGCTGAAGTCTGTTGGCAAAAATCAAACAATTCTTTGACATTTTCTACCAAAACTGTTACGCAACAGTTTATAACAAAGTTTTGACCTTGGCCAATTCGCATGTTGGACTGGTGGTGCAGTCAGTGATTTACTTAGTGAGAGGCTTTATAAGCATTCCTTCTTCGTGCAGTTTTGAAAGCTATAAAATACTGAAGATCGGTTACGTTTGAGTTTATGAATAGACCAGATGGACCGAGCGAGTTGCTCTTTGGTACCCCGGAGAAACTTGCTCGCCTGAGCCCTGACCTTATTCAGATTTGCCTTAGTGTTCTATTTAATCACATCCTCACACAGTTTTGGTAATCCCCCTGATCGAGCATTACCATAAGGTTTTCCCCTATCTGCTGTACTGAAACGAATCGGCCGGTCTTTGTTGATGATATCAATTGCAGTTTGTTTCACTTTGGTTAAATTTGAGACAGTTAGTTGCTGTGATTAAAAAAAAGATCACAACTGTGGAACGAGTCTCAATCGCAATTTATCTGCGCAGCCTGTTGACAGCAGGTTCAAATTTGAAGATTACATCCAGTAGCCTAATTTGCATCAGCTGGCTGTTGAGATTAAGCTTACTTGATAGTAAGCTAAACTCGTTCGTGGTCGTGATGACGGATTTTTCATCATTCTTTCGAGAAACAATTGAAAGTGAGACAGGAGAAACAAGATCGAATCCACTGGACAGCTTGCCAAATTTTCTGCTCTGACCTTCAGGTACATTTTCGAAAATTGGTTCACCACGGCTCATTAATCCCACACCCAAGCATATTGACAACATTCGTGTTATACTAGATGTGAATATTTTCCGAGTAATCCACATTTCTAGGTCAAATTTTCCGTGAAGAAAAAGCACTGGTCTCAGGACCACGTGGATATTAACAAATAACTTGTTTAGATGTGTAGCGGTCAAGAGACTGAAGCATCAAATAAGCAAGACAATGTATGTGGCCATACTGTTAACAGCGATGTTAGAACACTGTTTCACGGTGCATATGATGTACGCTCTTTGAGTAATCTAGAAGCAGAATACGCGCTATTCGTGAAGAATTTTGGAAGTAACGAATGACCTGATGATCTTACCAAGAACTATTTTGAGAGCATGTGTTACAAACAAGGCGTTAATCAATATAAATAAAAACCTTCTTAGAGCCACCATTCAAACATGATTCCAGCAAGAGGTTCACCATAGAGCCAAATTGTGCAACACATGCCTATTGCTTAACCGAATCTGTTGTTGTTTATACCACGATTAGGGTTATAACGTTTCCGGCTAAAGATGCACAATCATTCCAAACCTATAAACATTGTACACACTAATTCAGGTGTGGATGCTGGACTGCGCGCATCCACAGATCTTTCAATAACCAGATAAATTTTGTAGAGTTGAACGCCTGACGTTTCGAAGTGTCATATCCATTAAAAAATCAGTACAAGGCCGACAGTAAACCTCGTAGATTATGCGACGTTATGACTGCACATCACTAGTCAAATACAATCGAAACATTTGCGATCGTTTACGAAACGACCAACAGTTGGGTGTTAAGGTTCGCTGAGGTCTAAATCCAAGATGCACCCTACCCATCTAACCGACGTGAATTAATTTCCAGTTCTTCATATCTATGATAGAGAACCTTTGCCAAATTACCGCAGCGCCGTAAAATGTACAGGTATTGTTATCCGACTCATTGTTGAACAGGTTAAACCTTAACGATCGCCGTGTTTTGTGACCCTGTGCCACAGAAACGAACAAATTTACCCTATGCATACCGTTAACGCTATCGGATAGCTTAGTTTCTTTGCTTTACAGAACAATCAAGAAATAAAACACGGTTTTGTTGTGACCTAAACAGATGTAAGCTGGTGGACTGCGTTCATCCTACGAGCATGACAACAGAATACCAGCCACCAGGAGCTTTGTTTTGAAAGGTCATTCTAAGCGTGGCAACACTACGCGCAAAGGTCAGTTAGCTCAACGTAACCTACAGAAATGCGGGTCCAACGATTAATAGACAGCTCGATGGCTCAAGAACCACGAACGGTTGGTATCGTGTTAGGATACATACGTGCTGTTGGGTCAGAAGATGAGTATGGACAGTTTGGCACCGTCAAGTAGGCACGGACAAGAAAATACAACGGCTACTGTCGTTGACTCGCCACACAAGAACATTTGGCGAATATGCACTTATACACAGTTAGTGAAGCAACTTGCTTTTTTGCTAATTAACGCTACTAATGGTTCCAATGACTTATGTTGCATATTGTTCATCCATTCAACACTCACGCCAGCCGACTCAACGCATAATCCTGTCGAGCACGGCATGCTGACCAAAAAAGGCCAGAAAAGCGAGTCGTCTACTGGGATGCAAAAAGTGAGAAACTACACAGCTTGGGTAGTTGGATCCGTGAAGTCACTCACAACACTCTTACTGCAATGGTTTAGACATTACGAAGCTGCGGAAGAACAAGGGTGGACACCTAGCGGTAGACGCCAGCTGAAAACCATACTGTCACCACAAGCAGTCTATGAGATGTTTGCAGGAAAATCGTTCCGTCTATCCATCGATTCTTCCATGCGAAAGAGGGCTTTCCGTGTTGACTCACAACTTGAGAATACCGACCAATTACAAGTACAATATAAGCACTTAATTTGTCAGAGATGAATGCAAAGCACATGAAATCACACCTGCACCACGGAACGTTATGGTCACTTCGACAGTATCCATAACCAGAGCCTTGTAAGGATATCGACAGTGATGTAAACTTGTGTATGAAATCCAGCGGATCAAATAAAGCGGGGCATTCAGAAAACAACGTCCGAATTAATCGATGCTCAGAAACGAATGCGTCCACGCCAACAGCATGAGATGTTTTTTTCACGTCCGTACCGCACCAGCTGATTAAAGCTCGCTGTCCCCAGCCATCTAAAATGCCCGCCTTAACAACTGGTTTCTGATGTACACGAGCCAGGTTTGACGTTGCCAACTTGATGTGATCGGCTTCCACTTCAGACCCCTTAGCTGTGCATTATTCGTGCAAGTCAAACATGCGCCCATTTTCACAAACGTGCTTGTGGTACGCAGCTTTAATCAGAAGGATACAAAACATGTGAGTCGACGGAAAAGCACAAACTATAATAAACTTATGAGAACTCTGTAGAACCCTTCAACTCACTTCAGACAGAAAATCTACCCTCGCCTACAAACAAACGCACAAGCTCATGCTCTTACTTTAGACAAAGTTGGTGCTTAGTTAATTTTTTTAAAGACGGGCCATTAGAAAACTCTAGGAGCATGGAGAAATCCTGTTAGGAAAGGTGTATGATTTTAGATAGATTACTGATGCATTACGGACATCTTAGGGGACACGTACTCCTCCACTAGGTCGTCCACCACTGCCAAACAAAAAAGGATATTCACGGGTGCTCAGTTTCTGACGCTTAACTATGGCATAGGCCGGCTGCAATGCATAACGAAATTCTTTGCTGTTACAGTTTGGTTGTATTGGAACGAACTTCCCGGTTCGGTGATCAAGGTTGGATCGGGTGAGAATATCAAGACCCCACTCCACTGGCATATGCGCACGACGGTACGCACTACACGTCTCACGGTCAACTGCGTAGTTTCGAAGACTATTAGAATGTGTGCATCTGCCGGGATCCAATCTCAGTGTTGGCCGCCGAAGTGACTGCACGTCAACAGATTTATTCACTTCGAGGTGATAAGCCGACCAAGATAGAGATCATTAAACAGGGAACTTCCTCCCCCTTGTACAAACCTGAAACCTAGGCTGACGTCACGAAGTTGGGCTATAAAAAGCTGATCTTCTAGGCGATGAGTCTGTGCATTAGCCAAACCGGGTAAACATTTGTGTTTGCCTCTAAGAGTGTGCTTCCAGTCAGAGTAACTGGAAAACAAGATGAAAGGTTTGTTAAATCGCTCCTGGTGATTTGGGGTAATTCATTCAGTAACGCATATTCGACAATTTCAATAACGCTTATTCAGACGGGACTATCTTCCAAGTCCAAAAAACGTCAGAAAAGGCTATCGAAAGGATTGGAATCTATACGGTGCTTTTTAATAAAATTACAATAAAGGTAATATCTCACCTTAAATGTGAATCAACCGAATACACAAATCATCCAGCAAAGGAGTTCAAAATAGGGCAGCTAAGCACGTGTTCACAACACAGCCACCAGTCAACGGGAAATGATCTTATTAAAACAATCGCTCACAGATGAAGATGAGAACGTGTCAAACAATACCAAGAAAGGTTTTGATAAATAAGCAACGATCGTTATAAAAAGGAAGAAAGTAAACATTGCATGTGCAATTATGGTACGAAATTCGTCACGATCGTTGATTGCGCATAGCAAAGGCAAATTAAGGATTGGTTTTCTAAAAACAAAACAAACAAAACCTTAACGGATTCACCGTTGCGCATCACACCAGACAAAAGACGACAAACGTACCAGACGAACTTCAACAGAGCCAACAAGGTTTATAAGTGAACGAGCACTAGGACGATCGATCAGATCGCCAGGGACAACAAAACTGATGGATTTCTGCGGGATGAATAACACTGAGTTACGCTGATAGAGATAACGTGGACCTAGCGGCGAATGCGTAATATGAATGTCAGGATTAACGTCTAAAGTTGGGCACTCCTGTTTACACGAAAGAGATTACGCCCGATAACAATAACGAGAAAAATACACTGTAAACCCTGTGACAAAAGTTGTGCACTCCATAGTTTAACAGTAAGTTACACATTAATATTCATCCTACCGCTGAATCATCAGAAATAAATTTACGCAACTAACAAGCAAGTCTAATTAGGGAGCAGCATTCTGAACTTTGCCTAAGTTGCCTTTATAGCAGACAAATTATAAACGTGCATAGGAATGAATTGCCAAGACAAAATACACTAACCCAGGCGCCGTAAATCTGCACAGAATTAGTGCGGCGCGCTCTTGTCACTTATCTTCAGCAGTTTGGCACGGTAAACTTCCGAAGAGAGACCGTAGTAAAATGGAACGTAAACTCCGCCATACTCGATTCAGAGCAACCACCAACTCAGCAATTGTGCTGAGATGCTTGACATCTGCGTATGCTTGACAGAACAAGCCTAGCAGACTTGAGAACAGGACTGTGGATCGACCGGCACCCGAATAAGTAGCCACACCATCGTGATAAATAAGATAATGAACGGGCCGTTGTCTTGTAGAAAAATAAAAACGCCTTGGAAATATGAAGAAGTCGAGGACGGCAGAAAGTGGTTGGGCGCCTGAACACACCACATACAACCTAAGTATCACCCAATAAACCTAGATCATTCACTCCGAAGTTTGGAAGCGGTTACCATAGGGCCAGTGAACTTCTGTCATTAATGTGCTGACCGAACTACACTTTCCCCTCAGAGGATGGTACTAGCAACATGAATGCCTCAGGCCCATCAAGTAAACGGGATGTCAACAATTAGTCTACAAAGCGATTCCAAGTGCATAGAAAGCGATGCAACATGCCAGCATCACTGATTCGGAGAATTAGTTTAATTATCTTTTTGTGCCTTCCCACAGATATCGATCAACAATACCCCCCAAATTATAGTTGGCATCATTCAAATTGCAGAAATAGAAACGCATCTTTTTTTAACCCACTTAAACTGGTTCATGGTACTTGATCATCATGCTCAACTACGAATTCTTCGAGGTATCCATTTACCAGTAACGTTTTCTTCCCTAGCATTTCGAGCAAATTTACGATCTGCTGAAATGTTCACACACAAAATTGGTCGCAGAGGCGCATCGTCCTTCGTGCACACCTCATTTGTGGTGCTTCCGTGCCAGTTGGTTTCATGCGCCCATACTCATTTTCGAAGAAACGATCGTGCAACAGCAATATCTGGAGTTGCCTGAGCAATTCCTTCGAACCAGCGGAGAGATTAGAACGCGTGTCGGTAAGTTCTGGTCTTTGAAAATGTTCTGCTGATCAGAACTCGCAAGCCGGTGTTGTGTGCAAAAAAGTGGTTAAAACAATCTGTCGGGTTGCCGTGAGGTTGATGGCATAATACTTGGTGTATGTATGTGTTCATATCCTGTCTATTTCTGTCTGTCTGTCGTGTATAACCTGTATGTTTTACGTCTGCGACTGATGAGTGTAAACGGAATGTTAACATATCATAACACGTCTTTCTTCTGTGCTAATGAGGTTGTAAGTGGGTTGTTTAAAGTATCGAACCGATGGGTAGTACCATGAAACATCATAGGCATCATTTTGAGGGCTTGTGTTTGTAGCCACTGTATACCGATAATCCGAGGTAGACTGTCTTTCGTGCCAACAGGGTGTGAGACAAGTTGTAGATCAATTTACCAGTTCTCAATCAGACAATATCACTAACATTCAGATGGTTGGATAAGCAACGAGAAACAACTGATGAAAAAACAGCTGTCATTTTGTTGTCAGAGAAAAAAATTATGCACCAATCGTGGCACTACATGCCTAGTGTAACTTCTGACCACTATTTAAAACACAATGAGAGTATCTTGCTTTATTGTAAATAATATCCATTTCACATGGATTAACCCAATAACAAGAAGCAGGCAGCAAACAAGAGAACACGTATGTTGCAGTCAAAAAATCAAGTCAGCTTGTTGAAAATCAGCCGGTTATCATATTTTAAATGTCACAAGAAAAACACAACTACCGCAGATGCTCAGTAATGCAGCAATTCTTCGGTCAGACAAACGCCGTCAAAAATAGAGACCATACAGATTCAGTCCAATGGGCGATAGGTTAGACATGAAAGGAAAGCAACAGTTTAGGCGGTCTGAGAGTACATCAAATCTGATCAAGCACCTTGAATGGCGGAGATAAGCTTATGTTCTAACCAGGATTCACTCGGTTAAGTGCATACTTAATGAAATCGATCATCAACCATGGTGTGCATATCTGATTCAGACTGAGTTTTCGTCCGGTATATCACGTGACTGTTGCAAAACCCTAAACAACCTGTGAAGCGAGCAAGTCTAAGCGCAACAAACCGCGTAACGAAACTTGCGTCCAACACGAGTCTGACACCGTTGAATTTGAGAACATGACACAAATGAGCTGTAAAATAAGTTTCAATGTGTAAAATGGATCGTCACGCCAACGGTACGTGGAATCGAATAATCGTGTCTGCACAAGTTCAGAATAGGGTATGTCACGAGTGAAGCACAAAATCGCCACTACATAAATGGATATATACAAGCAAAAAATGGTTTGGACATGCAAAGCACCAGGCACACTGCTGTTCAAGACCAGTGAGGGGTCGAATAGACTGTCAACAGTGGAATGAGGTTAGGGTGAACGCATACACAGTTTGCTGGTAAAAACTACTAGGCATGAGTAGCAGGGCACAACAGATTACTTCAGGAGACCCGTATGGAAGGATGATCAGTATCTTAACAAAAAGCGAACATTTGGTCAGGCAAGAACAGACATCGCGGCCACGAGGAAGTCTTCGTAAGAAAACTGAGCATATCCATTTCTTTGGTAATCGCGCCGAGCGAACGCGTTAGTCAGGTTCTGTACAATGCAGTTTGAAATTGAAAAAGGACGTGAGATGAAATGTAGAATACGAATGTTGAGGGTAGAATACTAAAATATATTCAGCTCAACCAACAGTCGTATAGTGACTGAGTACTCTTAGGTGTGTCACACACGACAATAAACGATTTCGAATTCACACCACAGATAAATAAATGAAAGTGAATCCTATCAGTCAAACAGTCAAGGGACATTTACACTGGACAACGCACATTTTGGATACAAGATTCGGTAAGCAGATCAACATCACACTTTTACTGAAAGCGCACGGGGATGATTATCAATGCGTGAATAGTAAGCGCAAGCAGGTTGGCCTAAGTGAAAAACAGGCTTGTGATGGTTCAAACATAAGATGGATTACAAACGTATCGACTTTAAAACCGGAAATCAAGTAAGAACAAGAAACACCCAGCCAGTGTTGCCTGGTGGCATAGATTTTTACGGACAGTGCTAACCACATCTGAACGATCTGCACGAAACAGTTGTTGCATACATACATGAGTCACAGTGACCGCAAGCATAAACAAGATCCGGTACGACTCACACTTGACTCGGTTGTAACGTCACCAACTTCCACGGTTGAGATTATCTACTAGAGCTCATAACGCATTACGTTTACTTACAGCTCGATCGTTTGTTTGCAAGGTGTAGGCACTTTGATGCTGAATGTTTGAGTATACACAGCTATTTTTAGTAGTTAGGGGTACCGCGTTTTCCTCTGGTTTTCTGTCTCATGGCTGCATGACAGTAAAAACCATATCATATATAGTTATCTATGGTGATTACGATGACTAAAATTCCCTGACGTAGAATAAACGGGCAGACAGAAAATAATTGACCCTGAATGTTGCGGTAAAAATGACCACATCTGTACTCAATCCAACCACAGAACAACGAGTACCCAAAGGTCAGGCATATTCAAAAACAGCGAAATACTATTTGAACAGGGTCAAACATCGCAGAGACAATAAAGGACGTAAAGGTAACTTGATGCTCAGGGGGAAAATCAACAATAGCTTCTAATCAACATCAACGACTTATATAAACTCAGATGAAACAATTTCTGACGTCTACCGAGGCTAGATGTACCTATGCCAAACAGAGCAACCAGGGAGAGGTGTACTCAAGAAATGCAAAGCAGATAATTTCATTAAATGCCCACAAGTAAAACAGGTGACCACGATATCCAAACATTGTCGCGATGACGTTTTGCACGAACGTTAAGCAAACATAACCGGGCAAGAATATCACAAAAGCTGTAGATAACGTGAAACAGGGCTGTGAGTGTAATTCCACCTATCGCGAGCTGCAGTCTGTGACAAATAACCGGTGTGGTGATCGCCTTGTCGTCTGACTACTGTTGCATTTCAGTTCCGAATACTATTTAACAGTTCCATTAAGCAGAACAATTCTGTGAACGACCGAGAAACTCCGGGAGGCAATGTGAATACTTTTTTAGTTCCCGAACCCACTAAATTCGTCTACTGACACTTCAGCGACAGTGTTGGGCAACACATGGACCAGCTGACTAAAACCAAGTTTGCAACTGTTCATAAACGAAGCATCACGAAACACATCAGAAAGGCCAAGTGAACGAAAACGATGGCGAAACCACTAGTATATATATACTTGGAAAAGATTTTCACAGGATACTGTACCCTACGATCGAAATCAGCAGGCGTGCACAGGTTGCATTGTGTGAGACAGCGTGTTGCTGGCGCCGTTTGTGTAAGTCGTATGTATGGCTTACAGGGCCTCTGGCTCAAGCTGGTTCATGTTGTTTCCTTTTACAGGACTGTAGTTGGAACCCCTATTTCGAAAGCGCGTTGTCCGTTGGTGTCTCCACGTTGCCCCAAAGTTGGTCCGCAAGTGTTACGGGTATTGAAACGTAACAATAAACCGTTCATTAGAATTGAAATATATGTGGGGAAATCGAGATTTTCCGCTAGGCAAGTCAAGCTAAGAGATTCGCATTCTGTTAAAATATTTTTTAAATATTCTGAACTGATTTTGGAAAGATAATCAGTAGTCTGTAGAATCTAGTCGACGCAACTCTGTGAGCTGACGAGTAGTGTATTCGATAAGCTACTATTAGAGCACACAGTTCGACTGACTGGATAAGTGAGACTAGAAGCACCAGCAGGAGTGAGTATGCCATGAAGAGATATTTTGTACAACCATCCCGAAAGGTCGACGTGAACGCTTGTTAGTCTTATCTGTGCAAACGCCGTGAGAAAGCTGTGCAGTAGTCTCACAGTAGATCAGCGTGTGTAGTCATTAGCATTACCTAATGAAGTGATTAACAGTCAGATCCATCAAGAGACAATTAGGAAACAAAGAACCTAGTTGGCTGCAGACAACGTTAATTATTTCGAACAGATGCACAATCCGTCCTATTTCTCCCTAAATGCGGATGTGCAAAAACATTCAGAGAGTAAAGTATTCACAAGCAGGAACTCCTTTATGACTGCAATTTCGCAAGTCTTGACGTACGGGTTTGGTGAAACACTCAGTTCGGTTTTTCTCGCGGCCAATATACGTATGGCCGGCATATCGGGCTGGGATAGATGAAAAGAAGTGTCCTGATATTTTTAAGCCCAGTCTGGGCTTCGCAGTAAAAATGGATCACAAGTATTTGGCGTCGACTGAACTGAGGACACGTTACACAAACCTGACCATCTACACCACATCGCTGTCCATTGAGAACAGTTGTAAATGCAGATAAAAACATGAGCGAATACGCAAAGTTTCTAAACATGTGGGTTTTGCGCTTAAGTCAACTGAAGTGTTTTATACAGCAGTCTCTCGTTGTCAGATTTGTTGGTTATCACTGTAAGACACCGGGATGACTTATCAAACTGAACACCGCTCGCGGCGCTTACGACACACTCAACTAGTGTTACCTCTTGTCTCTCATAAACGACACGACCACGAATCTGATCATAGTGGCATGAACAACTGACAAAAGCAAAGAAAAAATTTTGGCTCTAAACGCTCGAGGGTCAAGGCAGTTGGACAACATCAGAGGACAAAGGTCCTGAGGTCCGTGAATACACGTGTAAGACCGTAACAGCCTATAAGTTTCACCTACACTAGCACCAAGATTATAGAAGCTATGTCAATTGAGCTAGTATCATCAAATTTAAAACCAGTCGAACGAAGAGGACACCATCATACTATAAAAGCCATGTTCTACACAGAGACAATAATAGATATAATGGTTAATTACAAACATGAGTAAAGCAACTTCAATTTTCATACACAGAGTTACAACAGTTAGGAGGAAAAATAGGTGTATAGAAGAAAGAATGTCATGTTAATTTCCGCCTAAAATTTGATGTGCGTTGAAAACTGACAAATCGTGCGGCAAACGATAGCCGAAAGAAGAGCCCACAAGGAGACCAAGCAGTTTTTCGACCTCGAAGCGTGCATACGCAAGTATGCAAACGAACAGAATGAAAAAGAAAGAATGGGGGTGCAGCGTGTCTGAAAGGACGAATGAAGAAAGAAGCTTGAAATGTCCAAAAAGCAAAACGGACCGTCGTCAATCAAGAGACTACAGAGAAGCCAGCGAACAAAAATTGTTCGAAAGCCATCTGAGCGACACCGGACCTATTATGGTCGTGCCTCATGAAGGCGTTGGTCAAATTCTGTGGGAATGGATGAGGAAGAAACAAATAAGGTAAGTTTCGCTTAGCAATGGTTCATAATGGACTTAGAATTATGTGAAAAAAGTGAGATGGAGCAGAAAGAGGAACGGAAAATGTTCGAATGCAATGAAAAAGGAGAGCTGAACGTACATGTGAAGAATCAAGTCACTCGGACCTTGTAGACCAAATAGAAGGGTACTAAATCCAACCGATAGAAGAGATATACAGAAGCTCACAAAACACGTAGTCACATTGATGAAGTTGAAATGTACGGGTAATGGATCACGATATCCATACCATTGAACATCCGCTGTTTGCCTTACAAAAGCTCTGACAAAATAAAGAAATCATCCAATTCACTACCTTCCACAATGCCGACAACCACGGAATCAGTGAACTACAGTAGCTTGGCTGGAGAGAAAAGTGTCATGTACAGTTGTTACCGTACTAGTAATGACCATCGTTTTTCCGCATAGTCATTAGGACCAATTCGCACCCTACGTCAGAAAATAAGGAGACGATAAGCTGATACCCCAATACATGGCTGAACAATCTAAGCTTATGAAATCCCAAAAAATGAACGACTGAAGTGATTTGGCTCACGCCATTCCGAACCTTGATAGCCCTAGACCGTTAGTGCCATTCAAAGTGTGCAAATGAACAGAAACATCGATCATAGTGAGTGCAGTAGAATATACCGTCGTTTATTATGAGGACAAAAATGTGTTCCACAAGGTAAGCCTAGAAAAAAAAAACCAAACGGATACAAAAGTAGTAACTGTACTGACGCAGGTATACAACTGACGACCACAGGCATCCAACCAAAAATGCAACTTGTTGTGAAGTTCCGAACCTTAATAAGCGGAACCCATTTTCACTTGATACAACGATTAACCCGTTTTGCTTTGTAGCGTGCGATCACAGTAATAGCCAACGGTCTTGTGATTTGACAAACATGCTCTAGCACAGTTAGACAATAAAAGAGTTACAATGGTTCAAGAAGGAAGACAATGTACGATAATAGATTCGATATGACAGACACCTTGCGAATTTGTAACGATTCGGGGGCAAGGCAAAAAGCGAAGAAGTCCAGTACGAAGGCGGACAACGAACACCTAAGGTACAACGCAGGTTTACAACTCCAGCAATTCACTTTCGACAGACGCGACCGAGAGCTACATTAGTTTATAATAATCCATGTAGCTCTCAGGCCATTAGAATAGCGTCGCTAGGATAAACGGAACTGCAAACTAGAAACTCAGTAGCGGTCTGCGGAACCGTCTTACTCTCACTGAAATACACCGAGTAAGCGGGGAGTCAGACGTGTGTGTAAATCGTCAACATCGCCGGTATCGACATGCATGACTGGATGTTCTTGATCGCGTTCCGAAACAACTGCCATACAACCAATCGAAAACAGGTCATCGAACAGGAACAGCAGAAGAAATAAAGGTGTAAGAATTTTAAAAAAATCATACACCCTCACAGGTACGCAGCTGGTAAACATGTAGGTCAACTCATCGAAAGAAGGTTTGAAGGGTCAAGACAAGTAGGTGAATGGCCGCATGTCACAGAGTATGATCCCGAGGAACGTTGAAAGGAATTCCACTCTGTATCTACTTAGAGAATAAATAAGACGCGCAGCGAATGACTGGAGTATTTGCAATCATTGTTCAGCCGAATCATTGGTGGATACAACTGGGTCCGATTACCCATTCGTTAACAGAAATCGCTTAACTGTGTGTAGAAAAACCTGCTCATTAGTACCCGATAGCTTTGGTAACTGATGCGCACTGGTATGTGTGTCTATCAATTTTGTCGTTTAACCCCAGAACGTTCATTGAACTTTGTTGTACCAACCCACAAACCTGTGTTGACTTGAAGAGATGGAGCGAAATGTGTTCGAGAGACTCATCTAGGAAAAACTGTTTTGGACTTCTCTGTTCAAATTACTTAAATAGGCAAGACTACCTATAGGAATACCAAGATCGTACACGGACCGTCAGACCTGATGACACTGACAACGACAAACGTTGTTTTCGTGACGACCGTCCGGAAGTACTGCACCCAATCTTAGCGATATACGGTGGCAATGCGAAAGCGATGTCGACAGAACGAAAAACAAAACATGAAGGGAAGAAAAAGAGATGATATTCGACTCAACATGAGTGATCCACAAACAGCTGCATACACGTGACAAGTTGAAATTTATAACGATAAACAAAACTGCATGATGTATGCACTTTTATATCCAACGTCTTTTCGGCCAAGGATATCAATGACAATGTAATCTTAAATGAGCCCAGTTGTGATCACTGTCACAGAGGGTAAATGTTGCATTAATAACGACCCGCAAGCCGAATCAGTATTGTTAGCGTGCTGTTTGTTTCAACTCAAAGGATTTTCGATCGATCTGTTCGGCAACACTTGGGCCACACAAATTTTTGGCCTCGATAACATCAGTGCAAGAAAGGCTTTCGTGTAAGCAGTAATACAGCATCAACATCATCATCATCATAGCAGTCATGAGCCTAACCAAAAGATACTGTGGCTCGGGCCGACGCCCACCTCAACAGTGACGTGAAATATCCTAGAAGAAAACGTTACTAAGAAGGTTGAAAATTAAGAAAAGAAGACTAAGCGGAAGAACTAGAAATGGTATGGATGCAGGTATGCCATTG
>LUCH01002321.1:85365-95551 GCA_013368495.1 Paragonimus heterotremus
CACGAGTTGTCTTTGCCAAATTGCGTCATCTGCAGCGTCGGAAAGACGTTAGGTTGTCGTTGAAAGGAAGGGTATATAATGCTTGTGTACGTTCTGTTTTGCTCTATGGTTCGGAATCGTGGCCTGTTCACAAGGAAGATATCAACAAGCTTGTTGTGTTTGACCATCGTTGTCTCCGCCAATTAGCACACATTAAATGAACTGAACGCGTGAGCAATGTGGTAGTTCGGCGACGCGTATTTCGGAACGCTCGGTGCATAGCTCGCGATGGTTAGGTCACGTACTCCGTATGCCAGCTGAGCGTTTACCGTACCACGCATTATATACTGAGAACACCAACAGTTGGGTAAAACCACGTGGTTATCTACCAACAACGTGGTCACGAAATATGGAGACCCTGACTGCTCCATTGAGCAAAGTGGGTAGGTGTCGCCTGATTGGCTGGGGTCCTCGTGATCATTCCAACCGCTGGTTAGAGATGCTATCCGAGATGGCGGTATGTCGCAGTCAATGGCATACCTGCATCCATACCATTTCTAGTTCTTCCGCTTAGTCTTCTTTTATTAATTTTCAACCTTCTTAGTAACGTTTTCTTCTAGGATATTACACGTCATTGTTGAGGTGGGCGTCGGCCCGAGCCACAGTATCTTTTGGTTAGGCTCATGACTGCTATGATGATGATGATGGTTGACATCGGCGTCATGGTCGCTTTTTACTTGGATCTGGCAGCTCTCCTTCGGTCGACAAGTGGCTCTGATATAGTCGTTCTGGCCGGAGATATGAACGCTTAGGTCGACTGCCTTGGTGTGGCTGAGTCTCATCTAGGTGGCATATTCCGGATAGCATCACTCCGATCAGATAATGGCGGGCGATTGTTGTGGCTGTGCGCTGAACATAAGCTATTTCTAGCCAGCACTTGATTTAGGCATCGTGCACGTCAACGCTATACTTGACGCCTACCTTCTCCAAATCAGGCCTGGTCTCAAACAGACCACAGCCGTTAGTTACAAGTGGCGAGGTTCCATTCAAGAATGTCGTTCCTATTGGAGCATGTACTTGGATTCAGCTCATGCATTGGTACGTTGTCGTTTTGTTCTTACTTTTGTTAGGCAACGACCCCACCAACAGTAACGGCTAGCTGTTGAGAAAATGGCGTTACCATCGGTAAAGCATAAGTATCAAACCAGCTTAGAAAGCTGCCTTAGTGGTACTCACTCCGAAGATTCTAACAGCTGCTGAACTCAAATCTCACAAGCCATTCGGAAAGCAGATAATGTAGCATGCAGTAGGGGGGGTACATGAGTTAAACACACATTAGCTCTCAGAGAAATTCCCGTAGATGTTAGACGCTAGACGGAACATTCCTCCTGGTAGCTAACATAACAAGTCTAGAAGAGGTATCCGTAGAAAACTGAAACGTAGTCTAAAGACTGATCGTGAGGCTTAGTTCGCGGAAAAAAGTTGAGCGAATGGAAATCACTTTTGCTTCAAGGAACACCGTCGAACTCTTTAAGCTGATCCATACCACTGGTCAAAGGCGACCGTATGTCTGAAATTATCAGCAAGACAGATAACACTCATCTGTAATAGGTCCAGAAGATTAGAGCGTTGGAAGGAACACTTGGAGGGTCAATTTAACTGGCCTCCTGCAACTACTGTGTTGCCACCAAAAACTTGTGATGTAGCACTCTAGTCGGTAAATTTGGAATAACCCACTAAGACTGATGTTCGCAATTGCATTTCGGCTCTCAAACGTAATAAGACAGCTGGTCTAGATGATCTCGCGCCGGCACTTTCAAAAGGTGAGGAGGCGTTAGTAGTAGAGGCCTTGATTCAGTTGTTTCAACCTATGTGGACGACGGAGATCATCCCTCCATGCTGTGGCCACTTAATGACAGTTATATCAAACAAAGAGATGTGAAGCTTTTGCGAAAACCATGGAGGAATTAGTTTGACCCCAATCATTACTAGGATTCTGGCACCCTTTGAAGTTCGTCGACTCACTGCAGCTTGGTAAGCAAATGTTAGAGAACAAGCAGGGTTTTGCCCTGGGCGGGGATGTAAAAGATCACATTTTTGTCCTTCGCCAAATTCTCCAGCAGCGTCATGTGTACCGCCGGCCAACAATTGCCGTATTTTTTTACTATAAAGATGTGTGTTCGATTCTGTGGTTCGATCTACACCTTTAGAGTCGCCTAAACGCAGAAGTGTACCTACCAAGGAAGTGAACACTTGCCTAACACCTCAGTCGGGCGAAAATCGGTCAGATGAAGTTCTGCAGGTATTTATTTATTCTAATCTATAAAAGGTTTCGCTGAGTTTAGCACGCTTACTGGTCATGCCCTACTTCAGACAATAAGGTCGTAGAGCAGCTCCAGCAGCATAATCGAACGTCCTTTGAATGTCACAATTGAGAACTGGCCACGGTAACTGTATTGAAAACCTAGAATTTGACGGTCAACACAGGACTGATACAGCAGCAGCGTACCCTTTTTTGTATACAGTTCGATGCGGAGAACATCCAGCAGCCTAGCAACCGTAGCCTTTTACGTTAGAGAAACAACATACTCTAGTGGTAAGTATAGGAAACGCAGGCCTTTGCTGAAAATTTAGACAGGAGACGTTGAGTATCTCATTTCATGGAAGCAGTACTGAGATCAAATTTCGTGAAGAAGTTGAGATGGCTACTCCCAAAGCACAATACCACCTTCCTGGAAAGGAGCCAGCGAAATGCCGTGTAGATGAAGAGCCCTGCGAGGTATGCGGAATGCAATGCACACTACATATTCAAAGACTAGGTCCACTGCTACTAATTCGGGAGAACAACTGTTCAAATAGTCTACAAGCGATTGTGTTGAAGACCAGTTGAAGTGTTCTGCTCGAAACCCCCACGTATCGATATAAGATAATGGACTGGCGTTCGCCCTGAGGATTATCTTGCTGACATGGAGCTTTTCCACATCCTTAACTTATATAGACTGAAAGAAAATCCGAGAGTTAACGGATGGCAGCTGGTCCTACCTCTAAGGTGTAATCAGTCTACCAGATTTCTAAGACGAGTTCACATTCTGCTGCACATTCAGAAGATCCTGCCAGCAAGTGTCTGAACGCACTATTGTTCAGGTTACTAACAGGAAGCCGTTCCGCGCGTCAAGCATGTCGAAGGTTATTGGGTTAAGGCGGATGTGCAGTCGGACAACCTACGCAGTGATGTATGTTTCAAATGAATATATTGTGTATCACATATCAGAAGCTGTTTGTTGACATGAATAAATGTGACCAACGTTAACAAGAACGCCAGTGCTGGGTGTACATCATCATCATAACAGCCATCAGCATGACCAAAAGGTACTGTGGTTCGGGCCGCTGCTCACCTCAACAAGATTCGCCAAACTGACACGCGTGAACTGAACGGACACAAAGAATTTGGTATGACTGACGATAACCTATGGAAGAGTGATAACTTTGAATCCTGGGATGGTTCGAAGAAAGAACATGTCATGCAGCAGAAAGTTGGCTATAATTACATGGCAATAATGCACTCGGTCGCAGTGGATGCATAAGGACTCTTATTAGTGAACTGACTTAAAACGGACGTATACCGACTACGAGTCTATGCAAAGCCACCCATGTTGTTTAAGGTACGCACAACAATACTGAGGTACACATTGGCCCCGTAACTACAGATTCTGACTGAAACCACGAGATTAACACAAAATCAGTCCCCATACGATTAAGTTTCGTTTCTGGGATGAAGCGGCTTGAACCAGGGATTATGAGGACGTCCAGTGCTTTGACGAAGAAAAAAGAAAATTTGCAACGCCCAAGTATAATCGTGGGATGTTCAGGCTGTGTGTTTTCAGAACACAAGGTCATAGTGGCTTCTATAGACGTGAGTTCGTATCTCCCATTGAAAAGGCGTTGAATGAGAGCAGCAGTTATTAACGTCAGTGTTCCTAAAGACTTGAGCCTTCATACAGCGAGAATGACCCTGTAAATACGATGGTAATCGAAACGTAGCCCCGGGACTACTAACGTGAATTAAGGCTTGCTATTATGACAAACGCTTTTTGAGCAAGAGGAGGGGACCAAGTCCAGTGGGGTGATCGCCAGCAGTGGAGGTTCCCAGAACTAGGTCTTGAGGTGGCTACTTTTTCTGTTTCACGTAAACGATTTAGCCCGACAACTTAGGTGTGCACTTTTGCGGAAGATGTAAAATTAGTGGTGTTTCGCTGAGCTTATCATGAAACGACCTGAATGAACTGTACCAGTGGAACTACCACTCAACTGTTCAAAACTGAGATAACACTGAGGTAGAACTCAGGCACACAAGTGGAATCAGGGACGTGGCGATCAAAATGAGCACATTCTTCAAGGCTTCAACCCAGTGCGTAGCAGCTGCTCGAAATGCGCACTGGACGTTGTACCAGCTCAAGAGGACAGTTGTAGTGCGAGATTTGGTACGTTTGACCACACGTGGAGCAATGCATGTAGACATGGGGGCTCCTATTAAGCAAAGGACAGCCAGGTACTAAAGACGGCACAAAGCAGATTCACATACGTGAAGTCCAAAGTAATGGATTACTATGGCAGTTTAAACAGACCTAATCTTTTTTACACGGTATTCGGCTCGTTTTTTTAACGTAAAGAGAAGGAAATCAATATTATAAACCGTCTACATAGAGCGTTATCACTGAAGCAGACCCAATAATCTGCCAAATTTGTGAAAGTTCGATGAGGAAAGTTCACTTTATGTCTCGGACAGCGTTGCGGACAAAGTCGAAGGCTTTCGCGGTATTCAGTAACGAAAAACGTTTCAGATGAGCCCTTGTGTGATGTTGTTTTTCGCTACGGATCTCTGAAAGGCTTGTAGAATGCCTATCTCTTGGCTTGTGTCTATCTTCTGACTACCAGAGCAATCCCAAGGTTTCTTTTTAAGTAAAAGAACTAGGCCGTAACGACTGTAGACCCAGGTAATCCATAATGATTAGGTACACTACAACGACCTATCAACGGATGGCTGGAAGCGAGTCAAATAAGATGGTCGATACCGAGTTTCCTTGTGAGAATAGTGGATATTTACTCGATGTGAAGAAAGACGGCATACGCTGACACATGCCACCCTAAGTAAAGCAAGCGGTGTAGATGTGTCCTTGCAGTAAAACTGGGTTGTCTAAAAGTTGCATTCACTTTCTGTAACTTAGTTGATTGGCCACACACTCTCTTATTTCTCATCAGTTTCTCGTTCAACTTTTAGACAACCAAGTTTTACTGCAGGTGGTCCAGGATTGTCTGAACACGCATTGTCACCGTGTCTGGGGATGCAAGTCATCTGGACTCATGAAGTCTCCGGGCTCACCACAAGTTATGGCTTGGGGATGGCTTTGGAAAATCGACAGGAAACTGAGCCGGGAGGTCAGCTGCTTATAGCATCCGGACTGGAGGGACTAACTGAGGTTAGTTCAGCCTTGAATCTACGGAGACGTTTTAAACGAAAAAAGTCTGGGGTAAAAAGAAAGGTTGGGGAAGGAGTTCATAGCGAAGACCAAAAGGAAAATCAAGGAGATGTGAGGGATACTGTTATGAACCGCGTAGATTGACAACTGATGCAAAATCACTAACGCCCGGCGTTCACTATAACCCGGCTTAGCTACGACGGTTGCACTAACGATCTGCGTTATCACGGACTATACGACGAAGCACGAACTACCGCAAATGAAGACAGGGAACCTTCAGCCAAGGGTATATTTAATCTCAACCAAACGTGTTCAAATACACTGGAAAACCATTAATGGTTATAAGCTGCTAGGCGCAGTCGTATACTAATTAATATACAGAAGGATGTCTATAGATGTGTATAAATATGAGATCACATATGGTCAAACGTAGAATATATACACATATACATACGTAAGTATATAATTATACCTTGGTATGTAGACTCCAGTACATACATAAAATTACCATTATCACTATACAAATCGGCACATTCGTTTGTTTCCTTTTTACGTAAATATATACGCTTCTAAATCGGTACATTTGCAAACATGTGGTGCTAACACGTACATTCTTGCCCTAGTGTAACACACAAGCCAGCCATTTCTACTCTGATCGTCCGTCACTGGCGTACCAACTTTAGGGCGACGTGGAGACACTGATGGACAGCAAATCTCCTGAGTGGAGGTTCCAGCAACAGTCCTGTAGGAGGAAACAACACAAACAACCATGAGCCAAATGCTCGGTAAGCTATGCATACGACCTACACAAACGGAAACTAAGATGGCGTCAACAACACAGCAGCACGCCCTGTTGCGTAATTCAAATTCGACCCGCGCGCGTGTGCTGGCTTCGCGCGTACGTTGCACTAACTGAACTGGACAACCGACCAATCCATCAGTCATTCAGAAAATCGGTCCATTTAACCCATTTATTTACCCGGGCTTTAAAAGAAAACGGCTCTTCTAGTTTAGATGAGTCGGCACTCACTTAGTTGCGCGTAATCGTTGGACCGCGAATATCTCCGTTATCTTGGAGAGGAAAAATAGTTTCTAGCTACTGAAGTTGTCGACATTTTGTGACATGTTTCAGTTCTTGAAATCTTAGAATTCTGTTGTGTGTAACGTGCGGTCGGAACCAGCAAGCGCGCACACGTTGAATCCAAATTGAATATCGGTGCGAGCTGCGCTGAAAAGTATCCGCAGGAAATAAATGCGCACATGAGTAGATCGTTAATATGTGAGTTTTAGTATATTCTGAATGGCAATTGACAGAGCACTTTAGAAAACATTAAATGTGCTCATTTTGCTGTAGGAAGCAAGTTTGTTTTAATGTGCTAAACTTTTTTATCAAGGATGTCAAGGGATTGTTATATTTCGATTAAAAATGCGTTAACGAGGTAGCTGAAATTTCGACTTCGGTTAATTTGAGGAGTTTTCGCAAGAAAAGAACGAAGAACGTGCACAATATAAATGGTAGGATATTCTTCTGTAAATTGTGCATCCGATAATCCACTAAACTGTTGATGACAGCTGACTTACATGTGAGGTAGTATAACCAACACCATGTTGAACAGGGAGCACCAGATATTTAGCGACACCATATGCAATTAGATGCGACTGCAGTAGGTGATTTTCTGGCACAGTGTGTGCTTTATTCTGCGTGCTCTGATTACCATAACTACTGCTCAGTGTATTCTGGCATTTGCTAGTTTGGCAATGTAGTAGCCTGGAATGGAGCAAAATTATAGAGTCACATGCACCCCATAGTACGCTGAACCTCACTGGTCTATAATTGAACGCACTGACATTTATGCTCGACAATCAGCCTACCTCACCCTATAGTCACAACGCCACGACCTACAGTTGGACGCACTGACGTCTATGCTCGACAGCCAGCCTACCTTCATCCTATAGTCACAACGAAAATGTAATGGAAGTGTTGGAATTCACTTGTTCCGAGTAAATCACTGTGTGCAACATTCCAAGCGGTCTTCTGCAGCCTTACTGCTTTCCGTTCTGCTTCAGTAGAAGTCCTCTCCGTGCTGCGTGTGCATCTCTAAAAGTAAGCGTTAGGTAACTTTAAAGGCATAGCATAGCTTATTATAACCAGTGATATCCGTGACATCACTTGGCGTTACTTTCACTCGGACTCGTTTGCGCGGATGCACAGCGCGGAACTCATCGTCCGACGTAACAGGACCACCAGTAGTTACGGGTGCTGGACGGGGTCTTTTTTATTTCAACATCGGAGCCAATAAGCTATGTGAGGTGGATGCAACTAAAACTCAATGGTTCATGAAATAACAACGTACCTGGTGAGTGGGGTCGCAACTTCTCGGTGCAGAAATGGCAGTGCGATATATCAGCATTGTTCATACATTCTGAGTGAAGAATTGGTCGGTCGTTGTCGCATCGGTAACCATTCGTGTCAACAGGTTTACCACAATATACACAAGGCACCCCCATGTTAACATTCTTCTCCCAACTTGACTGCTCCGTACTACGCGATGGTACAAAAGGGAAGCCCATCTGTGGTATGGTCGCCTTAGCTTTCGCGATGGAATGATGCACTGAATAACCTTGAAAGTACGGCTGTCAGTTCTGAGATTAACACCCTGCAGCTTCGCCAACTCATGATACGGCATTTTATAATCCGGTTGAAATGGATTGGTAACAGCGACATGTACCTGCCGGTGAAACATGCTGCTTTTAGACAAATTGTACTCCGCAGGCCACCGTCGATGGATTGGGAAGCGGCCTAGAACAAATGCAGCTTTCGTTAAAAACAACTCATTGTATGTGTAGAAATCCTTTTTGAAGACGGACAGCATGTAAATGCATGGTATCCACATGCACCGGAGGAAGTTGTACTCACACGTGCTATCACTGTTGTCTACAGTGTACTGTGCACCTTTGTGGCTCACTCCGAACTAAAAATTGATATCACACAAGGTGCAGTTACCCTGAACTCGTCTTATTGTTCACAACGCCGTAGGGGAGCACGATTTCCCAGATGCTTCAACACTAATTGACTGGTGAACGCCGTCAACCGAGACAGTACATTTCTGACGTACAGGTCGGCGCTAACCACTTCACGGTGGTCACAATCATAGGTGCACTGCATCTCAAACTCCCGCATTAGCCACTCGCCGTGGGACCAGATTTTACTGATGGCCGTAGTCAAATGATCACGTGGATGATTGCGCCTCTTAATTCACCCACTGGCATTCTCCAGACGGTTGTTTACCCGATTTCCGAAGTGAACAACGTCTGATTGTGCATGGATAACCCACTCGGGCTTCATATAAAGCTAATTACATATTAGGTAGTTCATCAACTGGTCTGTGTGTCTGGTTAACGCAACATCTCGGTTGAACCTTTAACGTAAATGAACAAACGTTCCCACTCACTCTTCCAATTTATCTATAATTACCACACGATGAAACAAATAACGATTTCTAAATGAGCTGGTCTAAACGGAGATTGCAGTGTTAAAGACACCGACTTACGTGTTTCCTTACGACATCTCGAACATGGAAATAACTGAACTATGTCGCACCCAAACACGACTCGCGCTGCTCGCATTTGGGCCGCCATTTTGTCTATCACAAACGTTCTCACATGTATGTGATCCCCATCACATCACGAAATATTTCGAACAAACGACAAAGGGAAGCGTACTTTTAACTCCAAACGTAGCCATACATCACGAGTCTTCCACGGCCTATCCCGCCTGTGACAGGAAATTGATACACCTTCAAGCTACAACCGCACATGTGAACTGATAAAGGACCTACCTGCGGCGGTTGGTTCCGTGCGTGGCGTCAACGTTGACCACATCGGGAAAACGTCTGAACAACTGGACTTGTTCCTTCCGCGCGAAGCATATGTGCGTGCTTCTATACCGTCGTCTTTGGGGACACGCAATACGCCGTTTTCCTCCACGTGATAGAGAATTTGGGGTAGGTTTTCTGCAACCTCAACGTATACAAACCAACTCACTTATTGTCGGATGTTTTAATCGATGCCGGATGTTGCAAATATATATTGTCGTTATATACTTGCCATAAACATCCACAGCATACTGTTTTAAATCCTGAGGTGGAGTAATGTACCCGAACATATGCCTAGAGTCGCTTACTTCACATGCAGCGATTCGGCAATTTGTTGGATGTGCATCGTACAACAAGGCAGTTAGGTCTTGTTTGTGCTCTAACGTAAAAGAGCTAACAACCAACATCGTTTTCCCCCTAGCGACGTAAAAGCGTGAGCGACAGTATGTATCACGAGAACTGAGTAATGGAAAGTAAGTGAACTGAAATCACTGAACACGTCGTCATCCGCGAGTTTGGCTCTTACGTCGCTTGTACTTGGCACACCTGTACGCCGTCTAACACGTAACCTCAAGCGCACTAACACTCAGATTATCATACTTCAAGCGTCCATTGTTCGATTTTTCGTCCGGACCAAGCTCGTACAAACACTGTATTCCTTCATATCTTTCTCCGGACAACTTCGAAATTCTTGGAAGCTATAAAATTCCCGATCCTCGAATAGACCTTTGAAGCCCTGAAGATGATCCATCACATGAAATCAAACTTATAGACAATCAGTCATTTATTAACACAAAACGATTAACTATTAATCGAACATAAACAGATACTTCACACGAAAGCGCATAAGTGCAA
>LUCH01002322.1:0-30242 GCA_013368495.1 Paragonimus heterotremus
AAAATGACTTCCCCAGACCAAGTATCGGGATTAATTATTACAAAATTTTTGACTTGAGCCCTTTTAACGGTTGTAGATGTTGCTTGGTAATAACACATCGGCCGCCGCTCGGAGTCGTGATAAACCCATGAGCTATATCAGTAAATGTAGTTTTTAGCCAACCTAGATTGTCAGTACTGGTTGATCGAAGCTCATACAATTGACCGCAAAGATTTTCAAACTGGGCTTCAATAGAAATGAGATTGGGTTTGCGCGATTATATTTTATAATCAAGGCCTAGGGCCAACGCTTCTAGTTGTAACGGATTCAACAGTACTGAAGAACTCTGTGTGTGTGTTGGGTACATCCATGCTCCAGCGACAGCAGTGTTCTCACTAACACTTTCGAAACTAAGCAAAACTTTTCTTTTAAGAAGGAATTTGTGAAAAGGGGTTCTCTCTGTGGAATAAATACCGTGTACTTGATCGTTTTGTGTAAACGCTATGTAACCGTTACCTAAGTTGCTAGTTGTCATGATATATTTTCTCCGCAAGCAAATGTCTCCCGAATCATTGCTTGCGACGTTTAGGTCCGAAGTGGGAAATTACAGAAACTGTCAGCACTTACTGATGACTAGTCAGAGTTTCGGTTGTTGTTATTCAAACCTCATTCACGATTATTCGCAGCCTTCGCGTTCCGGTAGATTGTCCAGCCAGCGTCTTTCAAGATATGGAAGTATACTCGAGTTTCGGCCTAGACAAGGCTCATCACTAGTGCATATCCTTTCTATGGCGGGCATTCAAATTCCGCTTCTTCACTATTCGCATAGTGCGGAATCTTCCTCATCACAGCAGACTGGCGATAAAGGATAGCTAGATGAAAACGCCGTGATCAAATATGTATGAGGTATATTAGAATATATTTATGTTCAAAATCATTTTGCAACGATGAATCAGTATCTGTGGATTTCGAATCTCGCTGTTAAAGGTGTAACTGATAACGATACATAGACCAACACCGTAGTTGAACGGAGCTATAAAACTCGAGTGCAGTTTCCCCAACCAGTGTAACGGACGTACAGATAATACTCAGTCTACAAGCCCTACAAGTATCACACTCGGACCTCCGGTTATGTGACCTTGCAGCTAACTTGAATCAACTTTTCAGTCCTAAAAATGTTAATTATTTATTCGAAGCCAGGTGACATTCTAAGACATATTTGTTTTGGATGTTGCCCAGCTGTCAAAGTCTACACCTTAATAATCGAGATAACCAGGAATTCGGAATTCGCCCTTTGCTTTCCATTTCCCTTACTAATCAACGTCAGTAAGTGATTGATTGTTTGTTTCTACAGTTTCACTTTCTTGTTTTCTTTCAGCGAAGCACTTTTCGGATCCACCAGGTGTGGTCTTTACGTGGTGTAGTTTGACAAATCACTGAAAGTGATCTGCTTTGTAGTCAGGAAGTAATATTTTAACCGCTGGCTTCGAACCTTACAGGTTGAATATTGCCAGTAGTGCTGTGCAGTTAGTGGGGGACAGATACGGTGAATCCGCGTGAGGGGACCACAAGGTTGTGCATCTGCTGATAACTGAAAACCTCATCAGCTACATAGTTAACGTTGAGTGCATAAGGCTGGTTGAGAATTTTGGACCCTGCCGGACAATGTAAATTCACATCGCCAGTTCATCTTCACTGGCATTCGAAATAGGTGTCTAAACTACACCAGTTTTTGGCCAACCGTACGATATCCGCACCCATACTGTACTGACCACACTGAACTACTATTTTGTAAATGGTTTGAATGGTGTCATAAACAAAATGGGCCGCTTCAACGACAATAGTCGTTATTCTACCTTACAACATCCATTTTGTGAACAAGGTTGTCTACCAACTGACGAGGCTCGGGACATTAACAACAAGAGTTCGGCGGGTTGAAGGCTATCAGTACAAAATGGTTTGCCTTTGGACTCTGCGCTTTGGAGAGAGTTGCGCTCACACTAGATCTTTTCCGGTCTACGACCAGTTTCTTAACTAGGAACAGCCTGAACACATTTAAAGACCTTCGACATGAATGTTGGGGATTCCTGCATTCTTGTTTTCATTGATCGATAGTATATTTGGATATCCGCATGTCGTGCATGTCACTCTGGTGACACGGCCCTCCTTTGATTCACCATCTGCTCCGTCCAACTTTATGCATTTAGACAGTTCTCTTCAACTTGTGAATCAAGCAACACCAATAATAATTGTGAATTCGAGCGAATTTTACATCAGAGATCTTGTAATATGGTAATCCTCAAGTCTTGCAAGATTGTACGTATGTTTTCGCCTTTAAAATTTTGCATCAACAAACAGCAGTTCACTTTCGTTCCTGCATCTCGTAGAAATAACTCTTCCAAGCCTGCTCATTTGTCGCGCGCTACCGTAGCCCAGTTAAACCGTACTTTTAACTGTTTGCGTCGATAAGTTCCGATCGTCGACATCTTTCCCGCCGTAGAACTATGATTTGTTTGCCTTTTTGCATATGACATAATCACGATAAACCATTTTCGAAGCTAGCTTATGTTCTCTTCCTCTCACTCTTCCTAATCACCCCGTGTGTCAGTGCATTTTCAATCTTTTGACAGAAGTGGCGTTGCCGTATTACTGCACGGCGATTTAACCTTCCCCCTAAATCACAAGGTAACCATATTTTGGAATTACTTTCTGTCGTTAGGTTGTCAATTTTTTCTGTAATCTTCAAACCTCTAAATTTAGGGTTAATAAACGGATGTCCATTAATCCCGACTGAACTCTAACGTATATTATCTTACACTCTACATACGAGATTCTTAGACTTTGGATTTACCTTTCTTTTATAACACCATGTATTGAGTGAAGATAAAAAGGTTGCCTACGTTGCTGACCTACTCCAGGAACCATATTCCCACATTTTTTAATGTCCCTGTGAACGTTTTAACAAACGGCAAATTTCGAGTTTAATGCTTGTTTTTGAAGAATATTAACCAAAGATTTATCCTAATGTGAAAGGTGTGATCAGAAGTGAGTAGTTTCAAATTTATTCTAAGCAAATCCCTGATTTCCTGAAATTGTTATTCAGTCGAATTTTAGTTGTAGTCTCTACTGTGTTTTGTACAATCCCAAGATATATCTAAAATTTCCGTTTTCAAGCAAAAAAGTCGCGTCTAGTCTACTCACTTGAAGTTACATAACTGAAGTACAGAAGGTAATCTTTGCAAGTTGTCCGACGATTTCATGGATGACGAAGAGCTGCAAGTTTGAAAATCTGCACTTCGGTCAGAATCGAACCAGGTTCTCAGCCTGGCATCATAGCCAACACAATAATATATGTGCTGTGTGAGAACATGCGGTTCTTGTTGCCTGCTCAGATCGAGTGAAAGTCAGGACTTTCCTCATTGATCCATCTTCATAACTGCCACAATAGCTAGATTGTTTGCTTGTATTAATATTTCCCAGTTTGCTAGCAGCGTTGTTACATGTCAATCCTTGCTGGTCAAGTTAGACCCACCTCAGCGTCTCCTTCCTTAGACCGTATGGTGGACTTCAAATACATCGCAGTTTAGATGAATAAATAGAGGTCTAGGGCGAGAGTCCCAGGCTCCCGGCTTCCCAAGGTTCCCTTAGCTCAACTGCTTTAGCACGTGCCTCATGGGGTCACCGGGTTTCTGTCGCCGTCAATGAAGGCAGTTCGATTCACATGCATGAAAAAAGACATCAGAGCGTACTTGGGCGTCTGAATCATGACGCTGAAGTGTTCAAGAAAACCTGGACTTACCCGACGAACTAAACTCATCCTGAATGGCTTGGGCGAAATGTGGTAAGAGAATCGAATGGAAAGGGAAACTGGGAATAAAGCAAGTGGTAAATATTGAAGTAGTAGCTAAGTAGCTAGAGTGACAATATCACAAATAATTTTATATACTGCGGGTTCAAACTTAAGATAACCGCTGATAGAATAGATTTGATGTCGTACGCCGTCGAACAAATATTTCAACCTGACCAGGTCCGTTCCTGTCTGGACTCAACAGGAACAGGCTGTCGGGACGAGACTTGAGTCCTACCAATTTATGTTTGAGTCTGAAATAGACTCTTTTTCATGACCAGCGAGAGGCTGATGTGAAATACAGCAACGTACGAGAGTTGCATGTAAAATAGAGTTTATGCTGCTATCGAATGGTTGATTACTACCAGTTTTGAAGACATCGCAAGTTCAGTGTTTTCTGTAGCTCGCTAATAATGTCATAACCAGCAGCTGCATTACAGTTAATTGAATTGTGAAGTCAACACGCTGGTAGAAATCGTAATTAATTTTTCATATACAAACTTTGAACCACAGTAGCATTCAAGTGAGTTTCACGTCGCATAACCGTCACGCAGGTAGGCACAGTTAACTTCAGTTGATCGTTTACGCAATCCGTGTATCACACGAGTCCGCTTACCGCCCAACTAAATTTAGCATACAGTTAATGCTGTTGCTTCGGTCCGCGGTCCATATACTAAACGTTACCGTTAACTATCTGGCACAAGTATAAGCGAAGTTTTGCACACTGTTTACACACTTTGAAGAGGAATTTCCGAGCAAGTTGTTTTCCCAAATAACTGATAAGTGAACGTTATTCATGAGTTAGTTTAACTAAACCTTTGGCTACGATAATTCGGTGGTGTGTAATGTGGTGTCTAATGAGCGACATGGCCCTCTGATGATAAAGTAGATCGGAGCTCGGTGTCAGATATCAGAAAGGAGATAAGCCACAGAAATAGTGAAACTGGAGTCTAATGCTTGTTTTCAAAAATGACTGTCTATAACATATACCTGCATGCGGATACAACAATCCTGTGTGAATTTTGCTCAGACCATATTGACTAGATATACTGTATATTTAGCTGGACCGTACTACCATGATGGGCTGTCTACACACACAGCCATCCAGACACAGGGAGACCTCTGTTTGATCGAACAGACTGAGCCAATGTGGGATAAACAGGACAAAATAAAACGACATCGGGTATCGCAGTCTACAACTGCACACTCTTGTAAATGAGAATGCGTTATTGTGATCTAAGCTAAACTGTCTTTTGGTAGTCTGGCAGTTTCATTCTACGAATGTATTCTTTGACTGTTATGCCTAGTACCTTGTGGGTGGAAAACAATTCCTCTTTCTAACAGCATGGAATTATTGGCTGTATTAAGGTTTGTTGTTTCAAAAATGTGTGCAAGTCAGACCGTTCAAATAGAGGTAGTAGGTTGGAATTGTTGACCTATGAAGAATTTGATTAAGAAGTACTGAGTAAAGAAAAAACGGCCATAATAGTGAAGTCCCTATGTTCCAGAAATTCCGGAACGGTCTGTGTAGATGTGACTATCGAGTTTGTATCCTGTCGGTTGAATAAAAAACATTTAAACAACCTGTCATCAACGATGGTAATGATAGCTGTTTAAGATCAATCTCAAGCACTTTTTCGTTTGTTATTTACTGCGAATTTGGAAGGGCATTTCAGTTTACTCGACAATACTACTGATGTTTCAGACCTTTTTATTGCATAACTTAATCAACTGAAATAACAATAACACTTTTAGAAAACTCTGAGTCACACAAAAAGCAGTCGTTGCATCCAACAAAGATCATTTCGCTAGTGTGTTCAATAAGACAGACAATTGGTATCGAAATTTTAGTATATAAGGATGTGAAAATAAACCAGATTAAGTGGAATATTGTTTAAGTCGCTGACAACTTTTGACTTGTTTTATGGTTTTATTGACGCATTCGTTGGTTCTGAAGCCAACCAGTTACCATCGATAAGCGGTCCATCGATGTTAGTTCTGTATGATTCGCATTTGAGATTCGATCCCTGGCCTGTGCCGAAATTGGTTCCAAAATTGCGGTGTTTGTCTACACTCACCTAAAGCGTGGTTTTGTGCATTTTAGCAGCAGACGGAAGGATGTTGATAAAATGTATAAAGTCCATCAATAAATTTATATTAATGTTTTCGTATTCAAGTACGAAATAGCTGAGCATATTGGGTACCAAAGATACTTTGGTACTTCAATGTAAACAGTTGAAAGTCCCGAAAGTTGCAATTATTCCCGAATACTCCATGAACTCTTTATTAGTTTCCGGGAGTCATATAATAGTTATGATTAGTCTACACGTGAAACGCCATTTTCAAAAGTAAAATTACGCCCTGAAGTTAGTGCTCTTTGGTTACCATCCCAAAGTGAAATCAAACAAAGTTTTTTACATGTTATTTCGCGATATTTTTTTAAATCAGTGGATATTAGAATTTTACTTATTCTGATGTTCCTTTGCATGTCTTCAGATATAGTTTGACTTCCAAATGATTTAAAAATAAGTTTAACTTTGGTTGATTACCATTCACATTTGATTGCAGCTTTTAGGTTAAGAAGGATTGATCGCTTATATAGGATAAGTTGACCATGTCTAAAGTGAAGTCAAGGGTGTAATGGTCAACATGGTTACCTCCTGAAAACGTGGCTAGAGTTCAATTAGATCAAACCCTTATAGTACATCCCTTCGATAAAAGCCGGCAGGACAGTCTATCTGAATACGAAGACTGCGATCAAGTTTGTATAGTTTTTAGTTCAAACCAACAAAATCCTCTACTACTCAGCAGTAATTTCAAACCAATTTACTAACCCTCAAAGTCATTGAAACACTTACAGAAATGGCACGTTAGATTTTACAAAGGGATAATTTGAAGTTTGGTTTTCAGTAAATCTGTGTGTATGAATGTAAAGTAACAACAAAATTGTCACGCGATTATTTGTGTCAACGCCTTCTACCAACGGAAGACACTCTTAGACGCATGAGTAGTAATACTTTGGAAAACACCAACAACTTCTGGTTCTGACTGTGTAAGAAGTCCACAAATGACGTGTCATTGTCGAGCACGTGATCTGTTTCTAATGGTTATTTTGCAGTCGAAGGCAACGGATTTCTACCCCGATATTACTGTAGTAATCTGCCTTGCATAATTTATAAAAAGAGCTCGATGGAACCTCACATCTTGATTAAAAACCACGAAAGTTGTATCGATTGGAGGAATTTGCTGTATAAACATGAAGAACTTTTCGAAATTAGAGATCATAAAGGTATTTTGGCTAAACTGCTCAGTTCATCAACAGCTTTGGAACAGTCTGTGTGTAAATGCTCCCAGTTGTATGTGTTTTTGTTCACATACTTTGTCACTAGCCGATTGAAGTTGCGAATTTTGACGGATGGTACACTCAGTCGAACTGACCTAAGTCAACGTATTCGATCCATTACGCACTGTAGAGGACTTCATTACAAAAGGGGTCAACTGGAAATGTAGGGGATCAGCGTGTGTCTGAAGAAAGTTTATCCGTAACCATTCGGATAACTAGGCTGATATTTCTGTCTAATATACATCTGTATGCTTATACGAGGGCCTTGCTGCCAATTTCAGATGGGAAGTCTACAGACCTGTGAGAAAATTTTCCACTCGCTTTGGAAAGTAACAAGTGAGAAGGAACACTAGCCTGCAATAAACACCTAGTCAACTTATTGTGAATTGTATTTTAGCTGTCTTGCGTGAAACGTTATCACTTATAAATAACCAGTCCATGTATTTGGACTGCCGTAAATCTGAGACCGTCAAGGTTTCCGATGCTTCAAACTAATCACGACTAATTGACTCCTCCCCATTTATACCCTGAATGGTAGAACTTCAGACAGATTTCAAGGGTTGTCTGTTCAATAAAGCGGGAAATGAATAGTGACAGAGAAAGGGTGGCAACACATTTCACGGTACTAACGTAATTACTTTTGTGGTGAATTATACATAATTTATCATTTTGATTGGTTTTCAAGTGAACTACAAATCAGCAGCTGTGTAGTAATTTGAATCGGTAAAATACTTTTGTGCTGCCTTCTCACCGGCTTTCTTCCCTGACTTAGTGTGATCAATTGCCAACTTTAGTTTGGTCATAGGTTTCAGTAAATTATAACAATCGTCATCACAGGCTTTATTCCACAGGGAAGAATTTTGGGAAGGTTTTGTGCTAGGTTGTTCATTGACCTTATTTTGAATTAAGTATTTCTGTTACTCATTAGTTTGTGTGTGATTGATTGAACCTGTATATAATCACAGGCAGATGCTCACGAGGTACTATGTTTACTTATGTAATAACTGATTTAACTGAAGTCGATTTTCCACAGTATTAATAAGTTGGTTATTATTAGCATGGTGGCAATATTTTCTATCAGTTTGGCCCATTCCAACTTTGAAAATTTAGTGATTTGTCGTTATAAAGTACAGACTGACGACGGCGATTGCCAAGATAAAATTCACGGTCTCCGAAACATTCACTTACTGCATTGTGAACTGACTACCCTGCGATACCTGGTGAATTATTGTCTTATATAGAAAGAAAAAAGTTTAGGACGTTAAGAATGCAGGAGTGTGATGAGTTTAAATCAATGTACAAGATGCAAATTGTCTTAGTTTGCATCATGAAGAAGAATGGTCTCTATCGATTTTGCTAGAATATTGTTGCAGAAAATTCCAAATCAAGGATGTTGACTACTTGATTGATATGGGTGTATTATCAAGCTTCAGGATGGTAATCAATGAAATGGCATATCAACTGATTTCCAACCAATTTTTTTTTAACCCTCGTGAAAGTAGTATAGGGTCTACAAAAACGAACATGATTTTATGTCGTTAACTTTGTGCGCTAGTCAACAGAGGCGTAAAATATTGGGTGCCAGATATGGGAACATTATAGTACCCGTGTTATTTAGTCGAGGATATAAACTGATACCACTTGCACCGAGAACGGCTGACTCTTTTATCCGAAGTAAGGTTGCAGAATTTCAAGAGTTATAAACGCCTGAGATAGAAATACACATGGCACACACACGCGCATTCATGCCTGTAAACACAAACTGTTTACAAGTCGACTAAGGTGGTGATAAAGCAGTATTCGAATCTCTTGTGGACTTGACTGTGAACTGATGGATGTCGATATTGTTACAAAAACTTTTTCGGTGTTTTTCGCCTAGGGAACAATAATAATATTCGCGTGTAGTTTTATGTTGTACTGATGTACCTGTGCCTGTGGGAGTCATTACGACCGATTGCAGACACAATAATTTTTTTTATCAAGAACCTGACCAGATTGGTAGTGAACACAATAACCCGTTTTGTCTGTTAATCTCTTCCATGGGGTGATGGAGACTTTCGTACGAGCTAGGAGTGAAATGGGAACTTAGTTGTCATGGTGAGAGGTGGGTGAACGTAGACTTCGGGTTTGTATCAGTTCCATAAAATACTTGTTGTTTTAAAACTGGGCTTAGTTAAGTAGCGAAATTGTATGGTAAAATAATTGACAAACTCTTGGTGCGAGAAATGATTAGTTTAACATTAGTTTATTTTGCATCTTGTGCACAAACCGGTTGCTCCAACAACAGTGTTGTTACTCTGTACACAAACCGAATTGCACATATTAGAGAAAACGACTTGTTGTTGGCCGTTGAAAAAGATTTCGGAGTGAGAGAAGACGGAAAGTTAACTATTACTGTCAGATGGTTACAAATAAAACGGATTGAAATGTAGCTTTATTGAAGGAGTATTCACACAGCGAAAAATGTTGCATAAAATATTGGTTTATTAAAAAAAGCTGATCAATTTGGCTTATTTCGCTTTATGCCCATTCGAAACCGAGTGGAAGATGCCTGATTACATTAGAGACAGCGAACTCTAGTCACCTATCAACTGTGCGATGGAATAACATCCAATCATTCCGCCTGCCGGGACAGCAGCGAGCTAATTAAGCGACAGTTTGACCTACGCTGTTTTGTTCTGGGACCCAACGGTAGTCTAAGTTTTTTACTGGACACAGTCTTATTTAACAGCGTTCACTCATTGTTGCGCTATTTGCTGTGATAGCCTTTTTGCTCACTGTTGGCTGTAACGGCTCAGTGTTTTCGAAAAATATTCTTGGGTGAGTGTGAGGAACAGCACGGTAAAACCAAAGGAGCCGTTCTGAGTGTGCTGAGATTTTTGTCGAAGATTTTGCAAATATATTCACACAGTGCATTTGTGAGGATTCTGTCAGCAGCGTTAGTACCGGTGTCACTAACACATTATCTTGTACATTGATTGTCATGGCTCATAGGCACCAACACCACCACAAGAACAACATATACTCCCATGCAATGCGTCAACAAGAATGACTATTTTATGCTATACGACGTGCACATCCTGCCTCGTTGCCGATGAAAGAACCAAACAATGCACAATTCTACGTTGAGTTTGTCGACTCCAAGACTTGTACAGCCTCATCCAGCAAACGAAGTAAAAGTCAAGGATTTAGCTCACATCCACCCAACCGTCCGCCGTATTTTGCAAGCTCTTACTGTCACACTTGGTGATTCATACCAATCAGAGTTACTTCTGACTGTCTCAGATATGACTAGATCGATTCCGCTTAGCTGTTCGCTTCTCTACTATATAATGTGTATGATAATTTCTCAAAAGCAGCCGATGAGATGCGAACGAAATGTCAATGCGCAAGACATCTTACATGCCATTATTGGCCTTTTTCAAGAGTTACTTCTACGGAGCTATCTGGATTTTGAGAGGTTCTAACACATTGTTATAAACTTTTGTTATTCATATACATTCGGTGCACTGCTGTTCACGTGTTAAATATGTATATTCGTTGATGTTATTAATCCTCTGATTATAAGTAACTTTTGCGCCACAGTGAATATTCGCTGAATGCTAGATAATTGTCAGCGTCACAGGAATACCAAAGAAGGGTACCTCCAGATTTCGACTGACTGTATGTACATCGTCGACGTTAAAATTTACTGACAAGATTCGCATCCAGCATTTTATGTTGCGGAACACTGAATCACATTAGTTTATCTATTAGCAATTTCGTTCCACTACTGAAACATTGTCCGATCGTGTACATTCAGTTTCGTCATCCTAAAATAGCAAATACCGGTCAGTTCATTTCTGTCAATTTGACCACGGCAGTGTTGTTAACTGCAAAAATAAGACATACTCGCTTTCCTTCCCAAGAAATATGGTATACAACCATCTTTCGTAGTGTTGTTATGTGATAACTTACCGTGTCCCTCCTAGGTTGCACACTTAGGTGGTCAAAAATCTTCCCACTGGTAACCAATTATGGGTTACTTCTGAGTACAGTTCTTCAACAACTGTTCATTATCCATTCTCAGGAATCTGTCCCTGTGAAGGCATACAGACGGTTCATTCTTCGACGGCCCGCATTTCCAAATATTTTCTTCCCTCGTTCTACAGAGTAGTTTTGTCAAATAAGCTAGTTGATCTAAAGCACGCTGCTTTTAGTTCATTATATCCACATGTAAAAACACTTCGGTTTCTCTTCTTAAGGGAACACTGCATTAGGAAACTTTTTTGTGATTCCTCCCAAAAGCGAATTGAAACAAGGTTCCTGAAAGGTCTCTATCAATTAAATTTTTAAACGTGACGCTGACATACAATTTGACATTGTGGTGCCTACCAATGTGAGTTTTCTGATGTTTCATGTTTTAAGTCTAAAATCGGCCTCAACTTAACAAAATCTTATTCCAATTTTTGCAAAGAGATGCGTACCCCGCCGCTGGTTAGAATATTCTCTAGTACATCATCCCGGAGTTCAATTCAAAGACCTTGAACCTATTTATAGATCCGTGAGGCCTTTGTCTAGCGAAAGCGGTTTTAGTCTCATTGAAATTATTAGGTTTAAAAGTTGTAAGAGGTGAATTGGTTGTTTTCACAAATTTATCCGATTCTGACAATATTCTGCCTTCCGATTCTTCTAAGTGTATATTCATGTCCTCAAATAACTCCAATTTCAAATCCGCACATGCCTGTGTTCGTACCTACGGTTCTTCTGTTAGTTACCACTTAGCAGGATTCCTCGTTAACCCCGACATTTTAACAAAAATATTGACTAAAAAATTGAACGACTAACCTAGTCCTAGTCGAGGGGTCATCGATTAGAGTTAACTGACAGTAACTGTGTCTCCTCTCGAGGCGATCAGGCAACCTGATCATTACTCACAAGTGAAAGTTGTTGAGTGTTCACATTTGATAATTCGGTCGTGCTTAATGTTAGGTCAATGACGCAGTGGTAAACACGGTTGCCTCATGAAAACGTGGCTGGAGTTCTAGTCCCGGCCGTGGCGATGATATGCACTACTGACGAGCTCTAATGAGAGCGAAACTCTAGTCTAATGTTTCTTTTCGAAAGGGGCCGACTGGAAAGTCTATGGGAATCCGACAGCTGCAATCATTTGAGAGGTGATGTTCAATTTGTATCAACCTTTTTAACTATCGTATATTCTGAAGTATTCGTTATGAAACTGTTGATTATTCATTGTCCTTGCGGTGCACACAACAATTTTCCCACTTGACTTGAATTGACTGCAACATAAGATCGTTCACAACCAGTCGGACGAGCGTATGACCATCGTCGTCTGAATGAGTGAACATTTCAGGAGTTGAGTCCAAATGCATACCATCTAGGTAACAAGACGCCGGTGGCAAGCTTTTTTTATGTTGTGGAATGGGGAAACGAGGTATTGGACTGTCGAAGTAACGACGTGCTTGTAAATCAATAATTACAATCGTTTCGGTGAAAAAGTACTGATCACGACAGCAGATTAACGACATGCATTGCGTATTATTATGGTTTCCCAGAACTAAAGCTATCCAAAGTAAATATTGGCCATTCCAATACATTCTGTATAAAAAACTGAGAAATAATGATACTCATATTTGTGTTGCATACCCAACAGGCTTTGAAGATACTGAAGTCAGCTGTTCCCAGTTATCCTCTCCAGTCGCGCCATTCAAGTGCAAACTGAACACCATCCACATTCGATTATGGCCTTCGTATCCAAGTAGCCTCTTCGGCTAGCTCACTTTAAAAGGAAGCACTAGACTCGAGTTTCGCTCTCACTAGAGCTCACCAGTTGTGTATATCTTCATCCGGTCTGGAATTTGCGCTCAAGCCCTCATGCTTGTGAGACCAGCAACGTCAGTAACTTTACAATAAGCATGGCCGAGTGATCATACCCAAATGCCAAATAGTCAGGTAACGTGTAGGCCATCAGAAATTTTGATGACCTTTCATTGTTGGAGGAGTCACAGAGCGTTTGAGTCTGAAGAGCATCTTTATTCACGATACCATTCGTTGTCTGCTTACAGGGCGCTTAAAAAAATACAATCTCGGTCACTCTTATTCACAGTCAGACTGATGCTAGTTAGATTAGCTTCTCACCTCAGTTCTCTGATCGACCCGACGAGTGTCTTTGACTAGTTTATTAGGCAAATGTACCTATTCAGTTCATCTAAGACGTGGCTGTGTGATGTTGATTTTTGGGTGTCATAAATCTCACGTGATTACCTATTCTTCCGTCTCATGCCTGACTGAGAGATTCAAAATAGCAAGACCCACTGTTAAATAGGGGATACAGTTTTGCGAGAAAAAGATTTTTGGGAAACAGATGTGTATTTCACTTCCATTTGGGGATAAAATATTTTAAAACGGTGATACACGCCAAAGTGTTAGTGTTGACGATTCTTATCGAACTTGCTTGAAACATTCGATAGTGCCTAGTTTGCCACGAAAACTTCTTATTGTAAGGTGTAACTGAGCTGCCACTTGTTTTTGTACAGAAAAATTTCAAGTCAAACAGAAAGTCTAAAAAGGGTATCTTGTATTATCCGCCTTAATAACATGTTCTTTGCTTCACTATTTGATCGTCTGACGGTTCCCAAACAGATTTAAAAATCTATCATACTTAACCTGCTTACTTTTTGTACTTACTTATTACGTTAACTTCTCCATTTCAAAGTGCACTTATCACGGCTGACTACCAGGACGGTATCATTACGTTGGCGGAAGTGAATGATACAAAAGCGTATTCGAGAAATTTTTGTTATGAGTCGCTGTCTACGGCAAATGATCCAGCTTTTCACGACTTTTTTTTATAGTAATTTAAGAGATGAATAGCGATTCAGTCACAAGCAGTTCACATATCAACGTAAGTCCCTTGCTCAATTATCTGACCATACTAGGATTTCCATTATTCGTAAGTCCTAGTTAGCACGAAGGTTAAACAAAGATAACTGCATATATATAATATTCGGACGGGGAGTACGTCAAAAACCGTGGTTGATGTGTACATTAATGAGGAACACTTTACATTTAAAACTGTCATATTTTCTACTTAGAAATGTTGCTTGTTTTAAAGTGTGAGAGTAACGACGGAGTATGGGGAATAAAAGACATGTCCACTGGACTGACCATCGCAGATGCCATCCATCTCCCAAGGTAGAACACAGTAACCTCCGAAGTCTTTAAAATGAGGTATTTTAATAGGTGGTATATATTCTGTTCTATCGAGTTGGTTCTGAGTTGAGGAAGACTACTGAAACTGGCTGACGAGATTTAGAACGCATTGGCATCTCGGTATTTTGAATTTAAGGTAATGGTGTCGTTTTGTTGTTTATTTGAAGTTGAGCTCAAGGCTGAAGGAAATTATGCTTTTCCTTCAATCGCAGCTAAATTTTCGTTAATGATATTTGTTGGTCTCATGTGTCTCCCTTTGGGCCACATATTTAGTACCTTGCAGGCTTATGTTAGTGATGATGGTCTACCATTCAACATTGAAAACAATCGTGTTTGTCAGTTTATTCTGTTAATTTTTCCAATCATTCCTAATAGAGTCCATTGTGCAAGTGACCCATGCCCATTTTACTCTGTTCGCCATGTATTTATCAACGTCACTGTATGTATCAATCCGTCTAAAATCAGTGGCACACAAGGAAGCCAAAGACAAAATTCCCCACGCACACTTATTGGTAAGTATGAAGACTTTAGAGAATGTACATCTACTTGTACCAGGATAGCAGTACACGCACACAAACAGGAAAAAAAATTACAAAGCTATAAATTTCTTACAATCCTATCTAAGTGAATTACTCTGACTGTTCGACAGCATGTCACGGCGAAAGAACAAAATTTCTGATGTATAACATGGCTAGACCTAGTTCTGTACCAGGTGAGAAAATGGTCAGCGTCGTAAAAATAGTGTTATACACAAACGAACACATCAAAAAGCTGTTGGTGGGTGTACAATGTACTGATGAATCCAGATCTGTCCAATGAACTAAATTTATCGCTAAAATTGAAGAAAAGTTTTGAGAAAGATTAAGAATTAAATTAAGACACATATAGGTGAACACAGGTTTTTTGATATTTTGACTCCAATTCACTATAGATGATTTCAGTAGCAATATATATCGGTCATGCTAATTACAGAGCACTCAATTTGGTGGGCTTTCAGTTAGGGATGGGGCGAACGTTCCGTTACACTCCATTTGGTCGATGACTGAAATGTGCCAGTCGGTCGTTGGTCTGGTCAATCTGAGTTCCGAGTACACGCAATGTCTGGGCAGATGGCTTTCGGCTACATCCAATTACATATAATATTTCGACCGCAACAGCTTTAACAAAGCAAAATGATTACACATGAATGGTTACGGGTAAGTCACACACTGCGCCGTGAACTAATCGGAAGACGTTCGACATTTGCCTGATGTTTGCATTTTACCAGTTGAGCTAGGAGTCCGCTGATCATCGATTGTACTTCACGATCATCCAATGAATGCCTGTGGGTTTTCCAAATTCGCTCCATGAGCTGTCACGATGTACAACTGAATTAACGGGATTGTCAAAAATAATTTTGTGGATCGATACACATAAATATAGTTCGAAAGGATAGTTTGATTCTGAAACTAAACCAGAATATGGTGAACTAAATGCGGAGATCATCTCGATCATAGTTATATGTTGATTATCGAGTTGTGTCCATCAGTGAGGTATTACTGTACCCCTACCCTGCGAGTAGTAAAGAGGGTTAACTAATATTTCCAATAACTAATCGTTCTCACCAGCCTTTTTGATAAATTGTGTGCATAACTATGAACATCAGTATGTAATTGAGCAATACCTCAATGGCTTGCGTTGAGAATCAACTGCCCACAAACCAGGAAGAAACAGGAAGCCAAACACACGAAAAAGTAAAGAGAAGGGAGGGAAGCTAACTGTTACAAACACCTGATTAAACTGAAATGTTCAACATGAAGGTGCATACATCTTGCAACCAAACAACTGAGGTGTGAGTGAAAGTAAGATGTCATTAGCAAGACAGCTTTCTCATGGTTTTAAACACTCCACGTCATTAAGTACACTTACTTCTCGGACAACAACGACAACATTCACATCTCTAAGCCCGATTAGTTATCATCTCACATAGATTAATCAGCTACTGAATGTTAGAGTCATGGAGGTTCGAGTTATAAAGACTAATTTGGGCTATGGTAAATGAGTAGGCTGAGAAGATACAAGGCTAAAAATACAGAAATCTTATTTGCGATTATCGCCGTTGTATGTTGCTGTCAAGGGTTCTGCCGGGTGTTTTACTCCGACCAAGCTTTAATGTAGTAAATGCATCGACCACTGAGACAGTCTTGTGATCAAAGACTATGGATTTTAGGTGCAAACATGCAATTCCACTTGTATGCTCTGACTGTATGCTTCTGCATGGAGCCAGATGTTAACTCAATCATTCTTTCATTTTTTTCGCACAACTATTTTCACGCAACAGATGTTTGAACATTCTTTGTGACTCATCTGCTATTTCAGATTATCGTAGGAAATGAAATGAAGGTTATGCGCTATGGAACAGTGTTCAAAAAGCAACGAAGCTGACTGCACTGTTGTCTATGGAAACATTTCTACGGTATCCTGTGACATACTGAGATAAATGAAAATAGTGAAAATACTGTCTGGTTAGTTTTTACTGTCAGCAATCTATGTATACTTCAGATAGCATGAATGAGGCTTGCGATACATTAAGTATAGTGTACTACAAAGGAATATAAAAATCGGTTTGGATGGGCCACAAAACGGAATCCTTTGGGCCCATAAACGTACGCACATAGTTTCTCACCAACTATTCGGTTAACCTATCCGACTTCAAATTCATTTCACACAACCCCTACTTCCATCTTATTTCCCCTCTGTACTCGCGTATGAACATATATAGTACAAGTGGCAGCAGGACCAGTAGCAACTAGTCTTTGTTTCTGTCACACTGGTCTCATAACTTGCTCCACCATCTCTTCGTTCCCACAACCGGAAGTACAATTTTGCTGTAACCCTACCCTCATTGCTAACGTTGTACTCTCTATAACAACGGGTACTGACCTTATGGTCATCGTCATCGTCATCAACATCATTCCCAAACCCATCATGGTCTTCAGCAAGGTGATGTGCCTGTCATAAGCGTCGGTTACATAAAGTACTAGGCAGTGACTCTCACAATCCGAACGCCCCATTAACCGGTCCATTAACAGCATCAACATACCTCCATTTCCCATCTTCCGCATGTCATCGTACATGTGAATGCATATATCAAGGATTGGACCATCATCATAGAGTTAGCGGTCAGGTATGCTGCATCAGCATCCGATCTGAAGTTGTCGTACTTATTTGCGCGAACGCATTCGCCCCATGTCAGCGTAGACTTGTATGCCCCAGTGTATGCGTGTGACCGTGCCTTCAAACGTAAATTAACGAAACAATTTATTAGGCACACCTATGTCCACCAACCTCCGTCAACCGTAAATTCATAGGAAGTTTTACTTATGTTTCCTGCGGATTCTGTTTGATTGTTTCCAACAGCTGATGCTGAAGCATGTACATATACATTCATTGAATAATCTGAGGTGACGGTTGAAAAGAGAAAACCACACACACACACACACACATGCACACACACGACCGCATGAATGTAATATAGGATTGTGATTTGATTTGGCCTGGGCACATGCATAATCTGTAAAACCACAGGTTGGAAAGACTATCTGGTTTCGGAGGGTAGGACAGTGGCAGATGCGCTGCCAGCACTCACAAACAAGACAGTGGCATTGAGACGGTGCGTGTGTATATGTACGTGCATGGGTGAGTGGAAATCTGGCGGTGTTTTTTTCCCTTTCAAATCACATTGTCCAGATCAAACCCGGAAAAGCAGCTGTTTCGAACTGTTTACCTCAGTGAGTGATGGCACATCTACCAATACATAGACACAAGCCTTACAAAGACGAGGAAGATACATAAAGGTTGCAATTTTATCCTACTTCTTGACCCCCCATAGCCACAGGACACAGCTTGCGCGCATGTGTGCTGACGGATGTCTCACAGACGGAGATTCCAACAGAGATGACGATAAAGACTGTTTGATAAACCAGTCAGCGTGAATGCGGGACAGACCTGAATTGTTTTGACCGCATACATCCAGCAACAGGCTCTCAAGTCAATCAGAATGGGGGTAATTAAGGTCCAGATTGGAACGTGGACGTTATCTGACTGTCCCCACTAATGGTTTGTTGGTGCCTAACAGAAAAGACTTCGACTAAAGCTGGTGTTGCTCTGAAACAGTTTTAGAGAATTATACATTCGCTCACCAAGTTCTCTACAATCATTTAACGGAAGTCACATGGACGAAGGGACGAAAACGTCTAGTAAAAGTCCTATATAAAAGGCGCACGGATATGAAACGTGCAACCACTCATTTTTATTTCATGGTTTTCATTACGTGAAATCTTAACTGTCATTTTTCTTGTTGTGTATAGTTCTTGGGTTACGAATAAATAACTTCTACCACAAACAAATCGACCGATGTTCCAGACGGATCGCTGTTTTCACACACTATTCTACCGGCCGTTTCATATTTCTGCCCTATATGATTACGAAACCCGTTGAATTACGCATCCGTAGTTTTGAACTGTTTCTTCTGTTTAGCACCCTAATTTCTAAGTTATGTTGTAAAATACCGGAATAATTCTGATTGATTCTATGGTTGCCGGCAGATACACTCGTTACCGTAACCAAAGTCAATGTTCGCCTAGGCATAAACGTTACTACAACTAGCTTACGATGAAGTACTTGCGGTTCCACTGACATACCCTGTATGTATCAAAAGTGGATGGAGTAATACCCAGAAGGATGAGGCTGGAAATATTTGTAGTCCAGCTGGTCAGTGCTAAGTAGCTAGATAATAGACTAGCAGAAGAGTAAAACCATTCTTTCTTTTGAGCAAAACGTTAGCGAAACATCAACTATAAGATCTAAGTTAAGCGGGAAAATGCTGAGAAGGTAGGGGTGCGAGAACAGCGTCAACACAAAAGTATATAACAATACATAAGATTTGGAAGGCAGAAGTCAAAACTTGGACTTATAGACCAAACAAGAAATTCGGCATACAATAAGCCAAAAAGCCGAAGAAAAAGATAACGAACCACATTTAACTAAATTTCTAAATTGGAGGGCGAATGTTTTATCAGACGAAGACGGTCATCGGTTGATTTGAACGAAAACAAAGATATCTAATCCATGTGTGTAAAGTTAATGATATTGGCTCGTGTGTGTCTAACGCACTCATCGGCATTGTTTTGACAATGCGCTGGGAATACGCTAAGGATCTGTCAGTTTGAAACAACCAGTTTACTTACCGTCGCATTCAGCATGGCCCTACTAACAAGCACTTCTGTCGAGTTCCAAAAAGAGTGAAATATGAGTATAGCGCTTCTTTTAGAAAGGAGCTAACTTGAAAGTTCATGGGAATGCAGTGACTGTGATCGGTGGTGTGTTGCGCAACCTGCATCAAGCAACTCGCCTACTACTTGAAAGTGGTCAAAATATTGTTTAAAATGTCTCATGCTTTCTGTGGTTTCAACTTGGGTGAAGCTCTATTCTTGGGGGCATTTATTAGAGTTGATAAGACAGTTATTTTGTCTGTTGTCGAAGCAACTGGACAGTGGGAACATTACTCGCGAGCAAATGCGGCGGAGCGTTTGCATATGATAGTTCAGTTATGCATAATGTGAGGTCACTGGCAAGATGATCAATAGGGTGATCTTACGAAAACTTGACTGAAATTCTAGGCCCTGTCCTGATAAGGACAGACAGTTGTAGAAGCAACGAATCCCGAGTATAGTGACACTTGTTTGAAAGAACGGAATGAAGTATCCCTGGAAGCTTGATGGCTGCCATCAGTTGTGAGTGATGTTCGGTGCGTATCAGTAAATCCTCTATTACTTGCCGGTGTCCTTGGGTTGCATCTACACGGTCAACGTCATCTATAATTCCTTTGCGTACCGTGAGCTTCAGTTCTTGGCCCCCAGCTGTGGTTTATTGAACTTTCGGAGGTCCCTCCGAATAATATTCCATCAGACCATCCGGCACACGGTCAAATTCTCCCAAGATATAAAATGGATATTACAACGCGAATGACTTTCCTGGATAATGTTTTGGCCCCTCAGCTTCTGACCATCAGGATTTTGTCTACCTGATTTCGCTGGCCTATACAGGAACCGTTTCGGAATCCGTTCGTCGCCCATCCTGCGGATGCACTCCAGCCAGCAAAGCTGACTGGGTGTTAGCATGGCTTTGATTCTGTCCTTATCCGCTCGTAGACGTACTTCGTTGTTCGGAAACAGATCCGATCACCGAACACTCAAGATGTCTCTAACGCGTTACAGCAGGAAGCATATCAGATAACGTACATTCTACCGGCCACCCTGTGTAAGCTTCATTACCGTACAGCAACATAGACAGCACCATTGAGTGGTAGGCAGACGGCCTCGATTTCATCTTCAGACTGCAGTTCTTCCGGACACGTCTTTTAATACGTCCGAAAACAGCACTGCTCTTCGCCACTTGAGCTCGCAACCCTCGGCCCATGGAGAGATTTGTCGGTCTAAGTAGCAGAAGTCCACGTAGTTATCGGCGATGTCTCCATTAAAGCGGATTCCATGTGCAGATACAGCTTTTCCGCCCGGAGAAGGCTGAAAAAAGATAATGTCTTATCTGTACTGTTATTCAAACCAAATTTGGGTGCTGCAGTCGTGAAAGTCATGACCACTGACTACGGTTTAACCTCACCATGTGTAATTAACACTGTCAATAGCCTACACCAGCAGCTGAATTAATGAATTACATAGCCGAAACCAAAACGTCGAATATTCAGCAAAGAGCCATTTGTGCCACATTCAACTTAAACATCGTTCTCTGAGTTCTAAAGAGCATCTGTTAACATTGCGGTGAAATAGGATTAATATAAAGTCACAACCCTTCTTCACGCCAATGACGACGTCAGAATCAACAGAAGTCGGTCCACACGATTGCATCCTTCCTCCCCATCCACGTGCAACATTTGGTTTAAATTAGCAAAGTTCCTTTGGCATCCCAACTCGTCAAGCACTCACAGTTTCTAACCGTTCACAAAGTAAAATATATTCCTGAAATTTACAAAGAGCGCACACATAAGCTAGTTACTTTCATGGCACTGCCGTTGAACTTAACAGACGGGAAAGGCTGCCTGTCCTACTGTGGTCTTTTCGAAAGCCACATTGCTGCTCAGGAAATTTCGTTCACAATATTCCAACAATGCACTACTGCAACAGTATCAGGAAAAATTCTAAAAGAGTAGTTTTACTAAAATTAACGGGAGACACAAATTAAATGAAATAGAAGAGCTAACAGTAGCCTGAATGCAAGCACATCATCAACTGTGGCAGATAAAAAAGTCGGATAGCGAATCAAATAGAGATGTTCTATATAATTGCAAGATTGAATCAGACAATCGACGTCTGCAAATCTTACTCGACATAATAACCAGTACCTCCAAAATCTATTACCCAACTGTGGTCTGATTATTTGTTAGTCTTATCCAATCGTTACTAATCACGACAAACAGTATTTTGCGTGATAAGCACTCAGTTATTATACGGAGGATGTGGATGAACCATAGACATCAGTAGGTTTGTATTATTTGACTAATTGGTCGCGAATCCTTTGTTACTGGAAACCTGCGCTGAGTAGCTGCTCGTTGCTCACCTCATGAACAAGCAGACGTTTTTGCGACTCCCATAGATAGGAAGTGTTGGGGAAAAAACATCATGCACTCACGCTAACTCTGCGGACAACTCATCAGTGATGTTATGAGTAGGTGAGTTGGGAGTAACTAATTAGATAAAACGGTTCAGGACACAGTCTTAGACTAGATCACGTCAAACGTTGTACCAAATTTATTAAAAAGACATCGAAATAAATGTATCAGCATCAGAGAACATTTCACTCTTCCAACTGAAGGAATTCACTCACTTGTTTACATTATGACTGTCAGACATTGTCCATAGTTCCTCGAGCAGAATAGTAGAGTTGTTTGAACCCTTAGTCATACGGTAGTTAGGACTAGTGGCAGGCACTAATGTATTGCAGTCAGTGGTGAAGTGGGTGTACCATTCTTGCGTACAAAGAGCGAGCTGGCAAAATTAAACCAACGGTTTATCTGTCTGTCGTCCTAAGACTTTATCTGTTTTTAGAGCCAGCTTCTGGTTAACATTTAAAATTCCTGCGGTCACATGTCTTTTCGCACAATGCACAAAACATTAACGCTGATCCACCAGTTGGTTCTAAGGTCTTCCTTTTTCCCACTTTCTCACTGATCATCCCTCACTTTCATGCATTTGCTATTGACTGACGTAATCACTTGCATCGGTTTCATGCCTGGTGTATTTTCTGACGTGTATGACATTCTAGCAGTCTAACAAACGGCAAACGAGTTAATTGGTCATGTTGATATTTGTCGGTAGTTTGAAGAGAGAAACACACGACGAAACCATACACAGGTTGTGCGTAAGGGATGATTTTCAAGCTCAGCCTGTTACATTTGCCATTCTGTTTAACCAGATTACAAAATACCCATGTTCTTTTTAGGACGGGAATCATGTTATTAATAAACTCCCCTAAAACTTTAATCAAAAGGTAATACACATCAGCATAATAAGTTGCAAGTAACTGAATGTACATGTAATTACCGTAGTTTAAATAAAAAGTCTGTCGTTGTTCAGTTATGATAAGTAGATATGTTGTTTTATTGTGTCCCAGTATGTTTGGATGTCGATCTTATGGTTCATTATTTGTGAGGGATACTGTCATTATCGCTATGTTGATGTGGCTGTACAGATAAAGGTATCTACCATTCATTTCTTGATGTTCAACCGAACGTAGACAATAACTTTCACTGAACATTCCAATTCACTTCGTTAATTCCCATCACAACCGGGGCCCACCTCCATTAATTTCCTAATATACAGTTTGTATTAGCTTCAGATGCAAAATTAGGCGACAAGATTGTCTGGTTATATAGATGTTCCTAGAAGCTTATGACAACAAAACACAGCTTTTTAAAGCTTCGATGTCTATACTTACACCCTTCAATATACCCAGCTTGAGTTGTGCATCCGAAACAAGGTTGAGAGCTTCTTCATAAGCGACATTACAAAATTCCGTCTTAATGCTGAGCACGGGATCGTAATCAGAATTGTTGCACACATTCGGTTTGTCTCTGGAGCAATTTTGGATGACTAGACTAATAGTGGACTACTGATGCAAACGCACAAGGCTGGCAGTGCTACACATTTTTCGTGACAGCGTTAAGAGAAAGAGTATATCTACTGGGCATCAATTACTGGTTGGTTTAATTTATTGGCAACATAAAATACAATCGTCTAACGATAGCTAAACAACCCCGAAGAAGATATCCTGTTTTATCCTTGCTTAATCAACAAAGGATAGGAACATGCTCAACGGAAGTAAGCTTTCGATTGACCGATATTAATCAGTTATCTGGATAGAGGGCCTCAGGTCACCCATAGCTGCCAAAATACGAACACGTTTGTTGGTTAAACCGAATTTCCCCCAAGAACTGACGGGTAAAAATCTTTGCACAGCAGTTGTAAAACAGGATCCCCAACTGTCTGAGGACACAGTATCACCAACTGTTTCAGTCATAGCACATAAAATTATGAGGTTTCACTTAGAGGATACGGTTTGTGCTCATTAATTTGCCAAAGTTCCAGAGGATATCATTAACAGTCTGGAAACGTGGGGAGGGAGGTTTGTTTGAGTTCGTCGTTTTCAACACTATGCCTGTCGAATGTGTGGCCCAAAATGACACAAACGACTCATTACTTATAACCTGGTGGTGTGTGGCAAAAGTGTACCTCAACCTAATGAACTGTTCGTTGTCACCCGGGAGCAATTTCAGAAACTACGGAACAATAATCGTTTTCTTATAAACAGTTGTACCTGACAACAGTTCAAACAGATACAACTACGCTTTGCATAGTGCTGTCTTAGAAATACCGGTCTTAGCGTGATATATTGTATGGCTCAAACTGCTACCTGACAGCCAACTTTATTTCTTGGTGAGTTAACCGGTGAATTTTCTTCTGGGAATTTGATTAACTCTGGAAGTCGTAGTATACCTATACAAATTAACTTCACCTGGCACAGACTGGATAAAGAAGTTTATTTTATTTCTTTCGTGTCAGTTCAGCACACTCATCAGATCTAGTATTCGACGTTCCATCAGTTATTGGTACTTCAGCAGCTTACATCCGACAGACATTATAGAAGCCAGTGTCCAAACAACAACAACAACAGCATTAAGTTTCATCAGATTTTTACGTTTACATAAGATATGTTCGAATTAAAAATGAAACCTAGGGTAAGTCACCCAGGACTTATTTATAAGAGATGTGGGAGATTCACATGCGACCGGAAGATGTATGCTAAATTTATGGATACTTGCAGTGACGTATGCACCCGCCACGATATTATTACTTATCGGTATCAAGTTCCTACCGGCTCAGGCATCGAGTGGTTTGTGGATAACTGACCAAGGGAAGAGGAGGTTTGGCTGAACAGTTTTACGCAACGAACCACGCATTGTAAGGCGTGATAGGAATAGCATATGAGTTTGCCAGCAGTCCCAGTCCGACACTTATGGCCTACAGGCAGAGAACCAGCACTGGGTAAAACTTTTGCTGTACAAGGGTAAAAGTTAACTTTTACCTTGAAACTAGAACCAAATGAGTACTTTGGTCTAGGTTCGCTAAATGACAGACTTGATATTAAGCTTAATTAGTGAGAACGAATCTGAATGTACACCAACGTCAACTACTCAGCCGTTGTGGTAAAGCAAGCTAACGACGCGATTAGTCGGTGTGCTGTGTTTGCTACCAGAGTTGGTGATCACTTACTACTACATCAATATTCATTGTCACGTCCTCTCTGTTACCCTGACAAGAGGGAAGCTTTCCTCCAGGAATGACTCCTCTGATGCGTCTATCCAAGTAGAAGTAGATTAATATGAAGAGATGTCAGCATCAAGGGCTCCCCAAGGTTTTTATGGATGCCATCGATTGTTCTCGGTGTCAGATAGGTTCCCTAATTTTTCACTAAACCATGCGAGCAAAATTTCGCAGTTTACAATTAAGATGACCCACTTGAATAATGTACTCAACATTATGTGATATCTGCTGTCACTGGACTCAGCAATCTGGTTTGCAGGTTCGGCCATGCCGGCCTAGATATTGTGAGGAACCCTCTCACGAAACCCCACGCAGACGCCATTTCAGTTAAATCTGACAGACAAAGTAAAAACATATTCTACACAAAGCTGACATCCTGCGGTACCACACCATTTAGCCATGAGCTTTGTCCTTTCTCCATTCATCAGAGGAGCGCAACGTCTTCCGGACATCCGAGAGCAGCTATTCGTAGCTATTCGGCCAAGTCAAATCGTAAGCCCAGTGATGAAGAGGCTTTTGCAAAATGTGTGATAGCTTCAAACCGGAAATTTGTCGTAATGGTTTTCGGAAGGTAATCAGAGGTGCTAGAGATAATGTCTACTGACAAAAAGTCTCGTTTGAAATATATGCGCTATCGTTGCGCGAATACAAAATCGGCTTATTTTTGCTGCGTCAAATAAGTGGTAACCTCATTTTGGAACTCAACATCTGAGTTCAATCGTTCGCCCTTTGTAATTCAGATATGGCTTCACAGTTTACCTGTACAAGAATGTTAAAAATCTTTACTGTCTGCAGAAATCTCAATTCACAATGTCATGCTTTCTTCGTTCAACCTCACTGGCTAAACGGATCAGGACAAGTCTCATTCAAGAGTACTAAAAAAACATCTTGTATGCTTAACGATCCATTTCACATATTCATTTTGTGGATCCTTATCATTGGCTTCATTCCCAAGGAATATGAAGAGACTGTCGTCTTCCTGTTTATTAGTCCATTGACCAACTATTGATCAGTCACCTTCTCCAGAACTTAGTGTAAAATCGCAGAACGTCATTCAGGAACATGCTACCTCAAATGAGCTCCTAGAAAGTAATCTCATCTTTGCATCTCATCATGAATTCATGCCACCCAAGTCCTGCGTACCAAACATACTCCTCTGTATGAGCGCGTCAGAGATCATGCTATTAATTCGGAAGCCAGTCTGCCTGAATTTATCTAGAATTCAGGTCGGGCATCACATGGCTCTCCTCTGTAAAGCGTGGAAACGGGTTGTTTTGAAGATAACTCTCACTGCTGGATACGCCTATTTTGTATTGGTAGATTTTTCAGGTAAGATTTGGTTATGATCTCTCTTCCTTAGCACATATCTCAGCAGGTGTTTTCCAAATTTCACTTCTAGGACCACTGTTAACTTCAACCTATATTAACAAGTTATCCGATCACCGTCTCCCCTATGAGGACGACTGAAAGGCCTGGAGTTTCTATGAGTCCAGCACTTGCAAGCTGACCTTGTTACAGTTAATCAGTAGGTCAGTTGATTGATGTCTTCTCAGTGACAATGCCAAGGGTACGTACACGTCTATCGCTGGTGACTCTGTTAGCGTCCTCGTAAGTGTCGTCACGGTAAGTTCTAAAATAACCTAGATAGACTGTTGACATCTAGCTTATCCCGTCCATATAATCATAAACAGGTAGCTGGTAGGAATCCGCCAAATGGAGCAGAATAAATTAAACATATTAATCTATTGATAGTAAAGCTTTTCATGTTTTATTTGGGGCTGAAGTCCAACTGTTTTTCAAGTACGCAACTTCAGTAGATAATTCTTAACTTTAAAAGGACTTACATACCGCAGCGTCTGCAGTCTGCTGCGACGATCATCACAGACGGTCTTCGAAACATTACATTCGAATGTCGTCTCGAGGCATTTAATCTTTATCTGCCAGAACGAGGAAGACGTTAAAAAGACCTCACTGTTTTTTCTCTTCTTTATTCTCGAGAGCTGATAGGGAAGCTGTTTACTATGTCAGATTCGATTGGGCTGCGGTGTGCAAATGAAAGTTGCTTAAATATAATCTTAAAGAGATGTTAGACAAGCTATTTTCTTTCCAACTGTGGCGTCTCAATGGAATAGCCTGTCGTTGTTTGTACCAGGTGCTACCCCTGAGCCGTAATTTAGAGCGTTCTCGGACTCTCACCAGCTTAATGGAAATAGGCTGTCAACGACTTGATCTTGCTTCTTCTGGCGCCACCTTGCTCTTATTATGTTATTGTGATTATAGAAGGCCGGGCCACACAATGTTTCCGTGAGTACCATTCAGAAAAGTTGAGATTGTGCAGTGTCAGAAGAGGAATTGTAAGGATTCGGGGGACTAGGGCTCTCAACCTCGTATCCAAGTATCAACCGCTGACTTATTGGATTCCTTCGACTTTAATCAGAAACGCTCACTCGAAGACTTGGTTGCAGATGCAAGAATGCCAGATTTCGTCACTAGTTCAAGCCGTTCTTTTCAACATTGATGATGAAAGCCAATGACTGGGCCTCGCAGAGATTACGGCTATGCATGCGTGGAAAGGTCTGGCAATCGACAGTTACAGTCATTTTTACAACTCCAAAACCTGAAGTAAATTTTTCTCCACTTGCCCACTCTCCGCGTGTCCCTGAGTGAAGTCTGATAAGCGGTTTTGCTCTCCTTTTTGTCAAACTGCGTTGAACAATCAGCAACACAAAATAGCATGCCTAATTGGTGATGTGATATGATTTTAATTGACGTATGGTCGTCGCTGTCCGATGCTCCAGAGCACGAAATCACACCAGCACTTTTGCACCAGTTTCCCGGTGGACATCAGAAGACAGTCTTTCGTGCATTCACAAAGCTAAGTGCAGTAGAACATAACCGCACGAATCGACAAGAAACCGGTTGTATTTGTGGCGAAGAAGTTCCACAAGGTAATCGGAAATTCAGTTTCTATTGACTCTAAGCCATAGATGTCAAATTTTGATTCCAGGAATTGCATTCTAATTAACGCTGCTAATAGGCTTCAGCAATGAGCTACATTACCACTTAACGCCAAAGCCTTCAGTCGTCCGACTTCGGACATGCTGATGCTTTGTCTGGATTAATAACAGACGAGAATCGGAACGAATCAGACAACGACAGGATTATCTCTGCTATCAATTCTAACGCAAATGAAAAGCATATTTACACAGGGTCAATTCGGAACATGCAAGTTACATTTAGTGTAATGTGTTGAAATGTACAATGAAATTTGGTTCAATGAAGCTCGCTGTACTGGACTCGTGGTGTAGTGGAAGTTATTTTGTTTGAATCTAGAACCTGCTTCTGTCATGGACAGTTGTTTGTGTTCTCTGCACATGTGACTATTCCGGTTTTTGAAAAAAAACAGAGGGCCACAGCAATTTCACTGTGCGCAGCCAGGGGATAGCTCGAATAAATGCTTATTGGCTAAATAAAAACCAGTGAACTGAAGATCTAGGTGAGAAATGTGAAAAACTGGACATTTACTCCGGTGATTCTCTTAGACTGGCAGCTGTGGTTTTGAGTGATACAAGCTAAACTGTAGAAATGAACACCGATTTTGTTGGGCCGTTGAGTGATCAGAACATATTTATTCCTAATATGTACTGGGTGTGATATAAACTGTTCCGTTAACGTCGTGTTCGGGAACTTAACACTGTATCAGACCTGAACAATCCATTTGTCCAGTTTAGGCCTTCTCAAGCAACTGTTGTGAACCGGAGGGTTCAATTTGCTTTGTTCATTAATTATTGAGAACCTCTGAATCCAGGTTTACTTATGTCAGACAAATGAATAGATGGAACACATCGTACTTTCAACAGAGCTCTTAATAAGTTGCTAGAAGAAGGTAGCTCAAAGCCCTATGCCAACTAAATGTCTGCGCACTTGTCACACTACACCGAACCTCTAGGTACCAAATCAACAGCCAATGACAGGATTTTAAGGACACATATGAAAGTACAATTTACTGCTACACTACTGCTTGGACAGTCTCAAGAACGGAATAGTGAAACGATGAATCAATTTAATCCACCCCTCATGGCCCGAATACGTGTGACCTACACGAGCGGTTGGTCCTATGCTCACAACAGAAAGTCGGAAGCTTGGAGATGTCAAAAGTAACATGTAATGTAAACATTCACTACGTCATTGGGCGTGAATGCAGAAATTCTCTGTTAATTCATCTAAAGGCCTCCTTCACTTAGCTCTTCATTTTACTTCCGGGGAAACGATCACTGTGCAACAGATTACGTCCACTCTCTACGCCAGTCTGAGAAGGCACGAAACAATCCTCATGCCAACAAACTTCCGCTTACCTGTTTGTTTGTTAGTAAACTTACTTAACATGTTGGATCTACGCATTTGATACTGACTGACACATAATAAGGTGTATTGCTCATTGTGTACTAACTTGGTCAGGTACATAACTGGCACTTACTCCAGTGCTTAATTAGTTTCTGGCAGCGTACATCAATACTGTCCATCGTCAAATAACCAATTACCAGCATTTTACTTATCAGACATCTTGATTAAAGACTGGTATGGTTGATGTGACTTCAACTTTTCGGATGTGGTGAGGCATGACAAAGAATCAAGTTGTCATTTTCTTAACGTCGGTAACGTCTTCCAGATCCCGAACCACAGTTCATACCAACATACTACAGCTAGGAGTACTCAAGAGTTACATTCCATGGCACACTCAGTTAAACATAATGAACGGTAGAAACTCATCACACTCCCTAAATGAAACAGAAACTTAACCCGGCTCGATTTTTCCTCCCGTTTTTACTCATCATTATGTCACTGATGAGTAGTGGGGAATTTGGTTTATTTCAATTTGAACATCACCCACAATCGATCGCAGCTGTCGCATTCCCATAGACTCTCCAGTCGGCCCCTTTCGAAAAGCAGAAGCACTAGACTAGAGTTTCACTCTCATTAGAGC